>BTHU01000008.1:48166164-48291164 GCA_036184795.1 Tokudaia tokunoshimensis | reverse complement strand
TAAACACGAGATGGGGTGAGAGGTTGGAGAAGGGATGTAGCGAAAGACAAAGAAAGAAAGAGAGATTGATTTCTGGGCAGAATTTCTATCTTTTTGGCTTTTTCAAAGGTAAATGAATAGCCTGTTGTTGTTTTCCAGCCTGCCGCTGAGAGTGTGCATGTACCTCTGTTATGTATAGACCCTTTTAAAGGCTCCTGGAAGCAATCCCTAGCATTTCTATAGGCGCAGACAGATAATTGAATGCTTTCAAAGACCACTGTGAGGCAGGGAAAGTTCAATTTTGCTGTGTGCTGGTGCCGGCATTGACTGAGCAGGCCACATGTGTTTTTCTGAGGAAGTTGGATTTCTGTTTTGGCTTTTCTTTCCTCTCCTGCCCTTTCACCCCCTGTCTCCCCACCTCTGATGAAGCACTTAGACTGAGGAAAAAGAAACAATGCATAATCACCCTAAAGTCACGCCAAACAAACACAGCCAAAGCTTCTAGCTACTTCTCTGGCTGAGAATGAAAAGCGTTGCCTCCTCGCTCCAGGGTCTGACAGACAGGGGTGCCTTCCTGCTCGGCTATTATTAGAGCCTGCATGGCAGAAGCTAGGCAGCTCTGGGCGATGGGGGTTCTTGTTTTAATTTGTTGCCTGTGCAGGCAGAACAAAGTAGCATGGGGAGAGAGGACAGGGGATTTCCTCCTACCATTATTTCTCCACATGACAGTCATTGTGTGCATGTGCCTTGAGTTAGTGTGTGTGTGTGTGTGTGTGTGTGTGTGTGTGTGTGTGTGTGTGTGCATGCGTGAATGTGTGAGCCGTCATGGACCAGGGCTATTCATTCATCTATGGTTACACTTCTGGGCATGTGAGTATACATGTCTGTGTGCATATTGGCAGGAACTCGGAAGTTCACTCATGTATATATTTGTATATGGATACATGTGTATGTATGTATGTATGTATGTATTGGCATGACCAAGGATGTCCATGAATTCATGCGCTTGATGCATATATATGTGCGCACATATATATGAATGCATGCAGGAGCCAAGGTGTGACTGGACCTTCTGGATAGAACAAAAATGTGTTGTATCATGCTCTAGTCCACTCCTTTTGGGCATAAAGAGGAGGTGCCCAGTCTAGGGGTTCCAGCTGCTGGTCGTTAAGCTATTGGTCTTCCATGTGCTACCCCAACTACTTCATATAAGTTGTTTTTCATAATTCTCACACTGGACTCAGGCGGTAGAGATTATTGTTAACTTATTTTACAGATGCTGAACTTGAGGGCTGGCAATGTCGAAACAGTCCAGCCTTATTTGTGTTCCAGGCGGACTGCTAATATTTCCGCCTATACAGTCCATTTCAGAGTTGGAATGCTTTCAACACTCTTTGAGCCCTAGGCTCTTTCTCCAATTTCTATTTTCTGCCCCCAAGGTATGGGGTATGGAGATTTCCCCCCAGTTCCTCTCATTCTTCACTTCTCTAGACCCCCCGAAGTTCAAGAGGCTCTTACTCTTGTGCCACCCTCCCCTGGGGACTTGGGTCTCCTTGCCAACATTTGTCAAAGCCGCAAGGAGGTTCTGCTGTGTAATCCTGGTGACAAAAAGACAAGTCCTCCTGCAAGGAGACCTCTGAGCAAAGCTTCTCTTGTCTGCCTGATCTGTCAAAGACAGTATAAGTAAAAAGCATGGGCTCTGGAGCCAGAAGATTCTGTGTTGGAATCTGAGAGCCATCAATTTTTAGCTACACAACCTTGGGTAAAACAATTGGATATCTATGACTTGACCACCAGGTCTATAAAATGGAGATAACCACAGCATGTACCTCAAAAGATTATTCTGCACCTGAAACAAACTATATAGGTAGGATTATTAGCAAAACTCCTAGAACACAGCAAACACTAGGTACCTGTTAGCTAATACCACTACAATATTATTGGTATCTTCTACAGAGTCATAGATTTTAGGTCTACAAGAAAAATGTACAAGTCACCAGGTTGGCCCAACATCCTATCCATAGACAAATAGAGGATTTGTGATAATGAATTTTGAATTCACATCTCATATTTCGCATTTACTTCTGCTATCTATCACTTTGGATGTCTTGTTGGACCTCTCTAAGCTTCATTTACTGTGACTATAAAGCAGCAGTTGTAATAATAAATATTGGCCTATTTCCTAGAATTGTGAGGATCAGGTTAAGGAATGCCTTGACAATGAAAGATGGAATTTTGCATAAATAATAGTTGATTGGTCCCGGATGACAAACATGACTCAAACAGATAGAATTCTTTAACCAGGGAGAAAGTCCTCTCAACCAATAGCCTCAGCGACCTACAACCTGAGGCGCAATCTCCACCGTCATGTTCTTGTGTCTAGGCTGGGAGAATAGACAGCTGTCCTTAAGCAAACGAAGATTTGGAACCAAGGAAAAATAATGCAAGCAATAACTAAACATGTCTAACCAAAATAAAACACAGCAACAAAAGATAAAGGAGTAAAGGGTCATGTTGCCATAGGGCAGATAAACAAAGAACTGGAAAGCCAACCCAAGGTAAGCCACAAACTCTTACTGTAGTGAGAACATGAACAGGTCATGTCAGCCAAACATGGGCAAGATGGGGGTTATGAGACAACACTGTACTTAACTCTCACTCTAGCTATACATGGGCAAGAATTATTTGCTCTCCAAGTTACTCAGGTGGGGACATTTATGAAAATGTCTTTAAGCACCTCTTCCTTTGACAACATCAACATGACAAGTCCACCACTTCCTGATATCTGCCACTTCTGAGTTTAATGTATAAACAATCACTTATCTGGCAGGTTTAAAGATAGGCATAGACTTCAATCAGGGTAACCAGCTCTCTTTCCCAGATCTTTGAATTTTAAACTTCCTTTGAGGTAAAGGAACTGATTTGTTGTCCATCATTTTCATCATCACCACCACCACCAACATTGCATCTGCTTACCACCACCACCACCACCACCACCATTACCACCACCATCATTGCTACCACCATTACCACCACCATCATTACCACCACCATCATTGCCACCACTATTACCATCACCACCATCATTACCACTACTATTACCACCACCACCACCACCACCACCACCACCACCACCATCATCATCATCATTGTCAATGTCATCATCGTCACCTACTATGTGGATAGGCTTCCTGCAGATAGAATGAAGAGTATAGCTGAGGCACAAAACAACACAGATTATGCTCCCAGAACCCAGCGATGAAGAGCAAGACTGAGGCCTCCAGTCCTGTGCCACTAGTTACTGCTGTCCATAGCCTATTGGTGCACTCTTTGTCTCACAATTAATTACCATTTAGCTTAAGTTAGTCCTCCCTGTGTTATGTTACTTTCCATCAAAGCCCATTTAATACCCTTCTCCAGGCACAGGTAACTTAAAGACAAAAATGTTTCTTTTGGTTTACTGTTCTAGGGAACAATCCATCATGGCAGAGAAGTCACAACAGTGAGGAAGTCGAGGCCATGAGAACTTGAGGCAGTTGCTCATACTGTGTCCACATAAGAGGGCAAATTCCTATGCTCATTTATATTCCCCTATAGGTTCATGTGCACACACACATATGTATGCACACATGTGCTCATACATACACACATGCACATATACACATATGCTCACACACATACTCACATGCTCACACACACATATCCAAATGCATGCACACACACACTTATACACACATGCTCACATGCACACATATACACATTCTCACACACATACACACATTCTCACACACACATACATGCACATACATTCACACACATACACACACATGCACACACATACACACTCATGTATGCACACATGCACACATACTCATGCTTGCCCATGTGTATGTGCGTTCACACACACACACACACACACACACACACACACACACACACACACACAAGCACTTATGCTCTCAGAACCCAAGCCTACGGAATGGTCTCACAGCATGTTCTGCAGCTAAATAATCCCTCAGAAGTGTATCTAGAACTTTGTCTCCTAGGTGAATTTAGATCATACCAAGGTGACAATTAACACCAACCATCACATTCATCTGTAAACTAGCTTAAGGCAGCCATGCTTTCTTCTTAGGGCTATATCCTAAGATATTAGGAACTAGGAGAGAACCATTGGGCTGTATTTAACTTACATAGATTGCTTCTTGTACTGAGGATCTCTTGTTTTCTTTCCTGTTTTGACACCTTGCCTCCTACAGCTTCTTCCTTCACCCAAACTGACATCAGTGACTTGAATTACCAGTCTTCATGTATATCTGGGCCTGTTGAAGCCATAGGAACCCCCTGGCTTAGTTTTCAGTTATATGAGCTGAAATAAATAAAGGATGTTCTATGCCTTCTTCTCTTCTTGGGCAATCCTGGAATTGGCTCTTCTCTCTGGTCCTGTGATTCTTAGATATGATCCCTCCCTTCTGTCACTTCCATCTGATCTATGGCATCTTTTGCTATACAGATCTTCAGGAGCTTCTAATTTCCCCTACTAGCAACACCTCACCCTACTGAGACCCAGTCTTGAAAGGAAATGTATCTCTTTTGTGCCATAGGTAAATATACTTTAATGCAATTGTTTTCACTCATGATATTTGGCAAGACAAACACTGCATTGAGAATTTCTGAAGAAAATGCTCTTGTGTAGGTAGAAATTTCATGCGAAATATATCATTTTTTCTTAATAAAAAATATTGGAAAGTCCCAATGTAATAATTTTACTATCCTGTTGGATGCATAGAAAAAATTAGACTGGATTGAGGTACTAAAAAAAATTGGAGAACCATTCATATTTTTTTAACATTTTAATAATTTTAATTTCTGTCTAATAAAGTATGTGAATAAGTGAGTGCACATCTCAATATGTTTTTACATAGTAGGTGTGCACCTGTGCAACCACTATGCAGGGCAAGGATTACAGCATCTTTCATTTACTCCATGAGGCCTCCTGTTGTCTCCTCCAAGATCGTAGTTACCACCACAACTCTTACCCTCAAAGAAAGTTTCCTGATCCCAGTCATTGAGGAGCTTTGCAGATCTCAAAACCTTCAAACAAGAGTAATTCTAAACCATCTTCTTCTTCATAGTCATTTGTGTGTGGTTTCCTCTGTGAGATGAGTCCATTTCTGTGTGACTAGTGCCTTGTTCTTTGTCTACATTGCTGTTTGCCACCAGTACAGTACAATTGGTATAACTATGTTTTTGCCCAATGTTCTAAACAGACATTTGAGTTACCTTTAGTTTATCAGTAATTTGCTTGCTATGGGCATTCTTATGCACATCTGACATATATAAACACTCCTTGATGCCAGATCTATATCCAGGTGCATCACACAGAACATGTAGGCTCAGCTTTATGAGATACTGTCAAATAGTTTCCCAAAGAGATTGCATTAGGTCCGTGCTGTAAAAGTTTAGTTCAGTGGCCACCAAGTCCCTAGTGTCGGGCCAGAAACTCATTAGATGCTCGGGATATTATAGACAGTGGGCACATGCATGGTCTACAAGTCCTAATAGATTGGAAGCAACGCCAATAGATTTTTTTATGCACTAGTGTTCAGCAGTATATCTAATTGGGGGAACCCTCTGGGGCTCTGGATTTGCCTCCAAAGGCTTGTCTGGGTGCCCTGGGTTTAGTTTCTGAAGGAAGAGTTGCCCCTGGCAGCACGGATGCTGTGGGCCCTTTCCCAGCTGGAGCCAGGCTGGGCTGTCAAGAGTGAACAATTGGCCACAAACCTGAGCAATGATTTAAAGGAGAAGGTTGAGACCTGGGTGAGATGAATACCACGGACTCCACCACCATCCTGGAAGCAATTCATCAGGGCGGCTTGGCAAAGAGGGGCATAAATCCCCAGCCAGGGAGACCAAGTGGGGTTGGGCAATAAGGAGGAGGATGTGGGATATGAGGCAGCCCCAGGGCTGCTGCTGCTGCTGATTCTGCCAATGCCAAGAAGAGCTACATTTGCAGGAATCCCCAGAAGTGAGTTTTGCAGGGAAAGTCCCTCCTTCCCCGAAAACATTAAGACAAGCTGTGTGGTCACTGGTACCCTGCTAAAAGACCTTTCTGGAAGAGAGACCTACCTGGAGCTTGGCTCACATTATTTACTTTATTAACATTTTAGGGGGGAGATTTAGAGTAGGGTTGAGGTGTGGGTCCTCTCCCTCCCCTCAGCTCCCCATCCATCACCCTCCTGTAGAGTCACAGAAGGATGGGAACAGGGTTAAACCACCAGGAACAGAATGTGGAGTGGGAAGAGCAGAGAGCGATGAGTGAATGAGGGATTTTATGAGTGAAACTGCTCACAAGCTTCTTTAATAATGTTATTCATCTTTCTGTCAAAGTCGTCACATTAATGTAGCGGGGAGAGATTTAGAGGAGATGAATTAAGACTTAAATACACAAAATGACTTGGGGAATATTTAAATACAATACATTTTCCGTTGGTGCGGCATCCTTTGTCATGGTGTCGCTCATGCCTCTTGCCTGGCTCACACAGCCTGGGAATCAACAAGTCCCTCTTCCAGGCCTATGTGTCCACATCCAGTGCTCTCTCTCTCTCTCTCTGCACGCCTAGTGTGCGGGATTGATACAATCTCAATGGTGCGTGTCAGCAATCACTGGCTGGTGAGGAGACCCAGTGTTTGTTCAGGTTGAAACAGGCCTCTTTTCCTTAAGGGACTACAGTTTATTTGCTGAGAAAATAAAGCAAGTATCCCTCTGAATGTTAAAAGATGCACAGAGAGAGAGTTCCTTCTCAGGTACAATTGCAGAGGCACAAAGCGAACGTGGAGGCCGATCAAAACCTTCTCTCACCCTTCACAATAGCTCGGGTCTGTCTACTTTGACATACTGACAGCTGTAGCTTCTTTCATTGTAAAATGAGGTCCTTTGTCTTCAAAAATTAAAATCTATTTTTTAAAGATCTGTAGATATGTTGATTTGCTTAGTGTGTGTGTGTCGGTGTATGTGTGTATATGCGTATGTATGTGTTTGTGTGTATATATTTATGTGTGTGTATTTGTGTATGTGTGTGTTTGTGTATTTGTATGCTTTTTGTATGTGTTGTATTTGTGTGTTTGTGTGTGTGGTGAGTGTATGTGTGTATGTGATATGTTTGTGTGTGTGTGTGTGTGTGTGAGTGTGTGTGTGTGTGTGTGTGTGAGTGTGTGTGTGTGTGTGTGAGTGTGTGTGTGAGTGTGTGTGTGAGTGAGTGTGTGTGTGTGTGTGTGTGTGTGTGTGTGTGTGTGTGTGTGTGTAGGTTAGAAGATGACTCCGGGGAGTCTGTTCTTATCTCTACCTTGCTGAGAGACAGGGTCTCTCTTGTCTCTGCTACTATGTTGCCAAGATAGCTGGCCAGCAAGTTTCGAGATGATTCTCCTGTCTCCACCTCCCACCTCACATTAGGAATGTGATGATTACATCGCCACGTTCCATTCTTTTCACATGGGTTCCTGGGGTTGAAATCTGGCCATGAGGTGTATACCTCTACCTGCTGAGCTCTCTCCTCTGCTCCCTTCCCATCTGCTTTCTTTTCTTTCCCTCTTTTCTTCCTCCCTCCCTCTCTTCCTTCCTTACCCCTCCCTTCCCTCCTCCCCTTCATCCTTCTTCCTCTCCTCCCTAATCCCAATCTCCCATACATTTGCTCCTCCACTTTCTTCTTCTTTTATTAGATATTTTCTTTAGTTGCATTTCAAATATTATCCCCTTTCCTGATTTACCCTATCCCATCCCCCCTTCCCCTGCTCACCAACCCACCCACTCCCGCTTCCCTGTCCTGGCATTCCCTTATACTGGGGCATCGAGCCTTCTCAGGACCAAGGGTCTCTCCTCCCACTGATGTCCAACAAGGCCATCCTCTGCTACATATGCATCTGGAGCCATGGATCCCTCCATGTGTACTCTTTGGTTGGTGGTTTAGTCCCTGGGAGCTCTGGGGTACTGGTTGGTTCATATTGTTGTTCCTCCTATGGGGCTGCAAGCTCCTTCTGCTCCTTTGGTCCTTTCTCCAGCTCCTCCACTGGGGACCCTGTGCTCAGGCTGATTAATACAGTAAACATGGCCATCTTGCCAAAAGCATTTTCTTCTTTCATTTTTTTTCTGTGAATATTTAGTCAGCCCCTTCTCTGGCCCAGAGATTGTGCTTAGAGCATGTCAATGAGTGAGTTTGACATGGCTCCAGACTTCCTGGTTGTGTGGTCCAACTCTCACATTCCTTGGACATATGACCTGGTATAAAGCTTGTATCTAGCTGAGATTAATCAGAGAAACCTTGCTGAGACGAGGGCTTCTGCAGCCATCCGTTGATCTGTTTGCTGTGTGCAAGGCTTTCTTTGGATATATAGAGCTAGTTATCCCAACGGGAGTGGGGAGGCTCAGCTTTAACTGCAGAGAGAATAAAATGAAGGCATCAGACTAGAAACTCAAATTAGAGGCAAGGACAGCTCAGACACCAGCATCCCCTGCTCTGTCTCTCTTCCTACTGTCTTAATCAGGAGCTAGATACCTAGGAGGCTACGGTCCTATTCTCGTATCCCACCTACTCCTCTACCATCTTTTGCACTGTGCTCTCCCTGTCCTCTTCACAGTGTATAGAAGTGAGAAATGGGTGCCTTTGTGTGGGAGATCTTCTCATCCTGCCTGCCCTTCCCACTCTTCTCTGAGCTTTGCTGAGATTGCTGCAAGGACACGGTCAGGAAGCTTAATGAAAAGTCACCCAAGAGGCTCTTGGGACCCAGCCCAGCCTTGATACTGAGTCACATCATCCTAGAGCTGTATACTGACTGCCCTAGGAACCAAAGCATGCTGGGAACCAGGCAATTCCTGATGCTTGTTCCTTTAGCATCTTCCTCCATCAATGACATTCTGTTAAGAATCTGACCCATTTGACTAGATTGGCTCCCCCTCACTAGGGCGATTGAGTGGTCTCAGCTCTACACAGGCCACTGTCAGCCTAGATGCTTCCATGGGGTATGGGACATGCTCCTGATCCATTACTGTGGTGAGAGGCTGAGTTAGGTGCTCCAAGTCATGGAGATCCATGTACAAGAACCTTCCAGAAAGAGGACTGTACAGGTCTGTGGGCATGGCTGAGCTGAGGGTCCACCAATGGCAACTAATACATAACCACCTGCCTTACTCCCATTCCCTAAGAGACACCAGGGGAAACAGGAGGAGGAAGCAGAATTGGGGGACTATGGAATCGAATAGAAGCCTCTCAGAAACCAAGTCTATGAATGATTCCCTGCTTGTCTTAAATACAGATTATCCAGAGGAAGACTCAAGAGTTCCCCAGAGAGAATGATTCTTTCTACTGTCAGTAGAACATGCCAGTCTACAGTGATGGCCCAGAAGGGATAGGAGAGAGAAGGAAGAGGAGGAGAAAGAGGAGGAGAAGGAGGAAGTGGAAGAATAGGAAGAAGAAGAAGAGGAGTAGGAGGAAGGGAAGGTATATAGCATCTCATTCCAGGGAAAAATGGTAAGTCTCAAGGATGCGGGCCAGCACCCTGAAAGCAGAGCCATCCATTTCTTTACCCCATCACCACTTACCCCTCTAGGGGAACATCCTAAGGCTCTGCTCTCTCAGCTTCAGAGCTCTTAAGAACCCTCGTGCCCATCTTCTTGTTCACCTTCTCATTGAGGATATTTGGGTAGTCTTACCCAAGTTCTTCCCTCTAGGAAGCTTGAGGTCAGTGCTAGGGCCAGAGACTCCTCACGGGTAGACCTTGTTTCCACTGTGGCTGTATGCTGGAATTGTCTTCCTTAACAGAGGACATGGGCCATGTGCTGGGCCATCCACAGTCATACTGGGTTCCTGTTCTTCCAAAGAGGTTTGTTTACAGGTCATCTGGCTGGAGAGAAGGTCCCATAAGACCTATGACCTGAGATTTGAAACTATATGAGAGCCCAGTCTCAGAAAAAGTGGCAATGGTGGCTTTTTCCCCCTGCCCCATCCCCTCTCTAAGAAGCCAAACCCAGTCTATAATCCAGTCAATTGATTGTACACACAATCAAAAGAGACCTATTCAGGGACTGCCAGACTTCCCAGAGCATTGAGGGAGAACTTGCTTCTAGAGCCAAGAGAGCTAGGAAATGTCTGCAGGAAGTCCTGCCAAGGCTGGTCTCACTGATTTCTGTGTGGGAGGGGGTAAGGAAGAGTCTTGGGACAATAACAGGGTGTCTCTGATGTCATGCAATAGAAAGAGTTCCGTTTCACTGGTGTGTGGAGGGTCGACTGTAACACTAGGGTTTCACTGATCTTTGTATTGATGAATTCTTCTACCCAGTCACCATCTTTTAGGTTCACTGGATCATTCAATCCTCAAGATGAGAAGAAGGATGCAAGAGCAAGCACATCCACCCCTGGGAGGCTCACCTCTCTATCATCGGGTCCTTCTCTGCCTGTCTGTATTCCTATACTGTTGATGAGTCCAACATCATGACTTTGCACATTACTGAGCCTTAGACAGATGGCCATCAACTGCCGTGTGACAGAGTAAATTCAAGTGGCCCTGGGAGGCCTTCCCAAGCAGCAGACAGGCAATTTATATGAAAGCATTTTATGAAACACCTGTTGACACTGAAGCTATTATTCTGTTATTATTGTTGTTAGTAATGATACAGCACCCATTCTGTTCTAAGAAAATAGATGGTAGGAATGGCTCTCAGGGAGTACAGCTCCTTTGGTGAGTAGCCCTCTTACCTCTTGCAGGGACAGATATACCTGTACACATACACATACACATACACATACACATACACATACACATACACATACACATACACTTACATATATATACATCCCACCAAAAAAAGATAGATCATCTGTCTGGAGTTCAGAATTTCAAAGCTTATTTGACTGTCTGTTCTAGAAATATAATATAACTTAATTTGTGTCTGAGAATAAAATATAAATTGGAACACAAATAACATATGAAGAGTCTTATCTTCCACACTGTGTTCCTATTAGTAACATAAGGGGCCAGGATCATAGTCCTTTGGCAAATGCTCCTATTTGTTAACCTGACCCAGGGCACATTTGATCTATGTGGTCCAGTGAATGATGAGAGGCTTAAGCATTTAATCTAAGAAGCAACCTAGATTAAAATCTTGATCTGTCTTTCATCAGCTTTGTGCTTTGGCAAACCCTTCGGAGACGTGATTTTTTTTTTCCCCAAAAGTGTTTGACAACTGCTGTGGTCTGAATGTTTTTGTCTCCTTAGTGACAGTATTAGGAGATGCAACCTCTGGAAGGCACTAAGGCACAAGACAGAGCCCTGGTTGGTATTAGTGCTCTCATTAAAAAGGTGACTTCAGAGAGCTGGGGCACCATCAGAACTGGGTCAGGATCCCAGAACCCTACCAAAACCAATTACTACAGCATGTGTCCATAACCCCATTACTCTTATGGCAAGCAAGGAGGCAGAAATAGGAAAATCCCGGGAAGCCTTGGGGCCAACTAGCCTGACTTACAAATTGGTGGACAAGAATCTACCTAAAACAAAACAGAAGGAGAAAAACTGCCTGAGGTGACCTACACATGCACAAACGGTGTGTGTGCTCCTGTACCCCCCCACACTGACCACAGAGAACTTGCATTCCCTCTCACTATAAGAGAAGATGCCATCTACAATTAAGGAGAGTAACTCTTACTGAACAGTGAGTCTGCAATGACTTGAGGTTTTCCAGTCTTAGACCCTTGGGGAACAAATTTCTCTTGTTTATAAGTCACCCAATCTGTGATATTTTGTTTACCAGTCCTAACAGACTATAGCAGTAATGATAATGCCTAGCATTAAAGTGTTGTTGGGAGAAGTAAATGAGGTAATGAGCAGACACTTCGTGGCCCAGAGCAGGATGAGGGCTTGCTGAAAATCCTTTGAAGCAGAGGTGAAGGAGGGTTAGTGGAAATGTATTCACAGCAGGTAGGAGACAGAAAATGGACAACTCTACATTATGTTTAGACCTAGTCAACCACTAACGAGAGGAAACCCAGTCAGAAGCCCAGCCACAGAACCTGTCAAATCCTCATATGCCGATCCTGTGAAACTCAACGGCGCTCTTCCATGGACTCATTAAAGTAAACAGTCCCTCTTATTTATCAATGCTATTCACCCCGAGTGAAGATGACAACAATCAATTAAATAAACAAATCAAGTCTTAAAAAGCTTAACTCAAGGCAGACATGATTAATTTCCTCATCATTGATTGACATTAACTATATCAGCCGGCTTTGCTATGGTAACAAACAACCCCAGAAAATCCTAGTGGCTTATAATCATGAGCGTCTCCGTGTTGTTTGCTGAGCCTGTTGGCAGCTCCATGAGTCTTCTCATTTGAGAACTTGCACTGAAGTGGCTGATCTCACTGACGACCTGCTGCTGTTCTGACACAAGACAGAGCCAAACGAGGACACGCTAAGCACACCCTGCTTCTCGGAGCTTCTGAAGTGGTTTGTGCTCCTTTGGTCCCAAGAAGACACATGGTCCAGGTGACAGGAGACACCAGGTGACAAGAAGACACAGAGGTGAATGTAGAGGTATAGAAGATCCCCTGTTTCCCAACCCCTTCCCCTGTGCATATGGAAAGTCACAAGGAAACATCACACACACACACACACACACACACACACACACACACACACACACACACACAGGGTTTGCAGAACACTCTCCTTTAGAAGATGCTCCATGCTCCGTTATCTTCATATAATCAGTGAACTGACTAGGGCATGTGCATCGTGGACCATATTCTAGAGCTCTTCTGTGCAGCTTGGGTCTCCCTATTCAGTCTACATTCTTTCTCCTTTTTTCTCTTCTGCTGGTTCCTTTATATCCTACTCATTGGGACTTCCTTCCCAGCTGGGCTCAGTGAGACTGTCTTGCCCATGAACATGAACAGCAGCAGTCATAAGTGATTTTGATGACCTCAGCATATTCTGTGTTAAAGCTGGACCCTTGTCCTCCCCTGGGGCCCATATGCCTCAGGCCAGGGCCATCCACTCTGCTCCAGCCATCCCTCTAGATTGGTGCCTGAAAAACAGCATTTCTGCTTCAGGTGATGCATCTGCCACTCTCTGAATAATGCATGCCACGCGTCACACTGGACCAAGGACAAGCAGCTGAGAAATTGGGGAGCTTTCATTTGATTTCATTATTTTGCTTTTAGACCCAAGTGTTTTCTCTTGTCAGGCATTTCAAAGAGGACACGACAACAAGGTGTTCTGAGATAAGCAGGGAAGGTCGGGTATCCTTGGGGACAGATGGGATTGCAGTGAAGAAAACAAGGCAGGGAAAGCCCTCCGGACAGGTACAAGGGCCCAAAAAGGCATCCTGGCTTTGTGCTGTCTGTAGGGATCTAGACAAACTAGGTGTCCAGAAAAAAACAAGTTTGGGGCATGCTTCTACAGAGTTTGGAGACACACACCTCCATGCACAGCACTGATATACAGGGAACGGATTGTGTACAGGGGTGTGGTATGGCAGTTAGGGATAGCAACCAGACTCCCAAGCAAGGACCAGTGTCAACAAATCCAAAGATGGAGATGAGACAAGATGCCAGGAACAGAGAAGAGCTCCAGCCAACGACCAGCCTAACAGAAGTGGGGCACCCCTAATAGGTGTTGCTAACTTTTAGGCTTCTCATAGTGTTGGTAGACTTGCAGGACATAGCCTGAACCTCAATAAACCAACTTCAGTCACTGTTCCTCATGAGCCAATAAAGTTGCCAAATTAATAGCAAAGTAAGTGAAAGAATAAAAAGAGATTTATCCAATGTGGATAAATTGGAAGAGGGACGAAGAGCTTCAGGGACTCCTTTCCCTCAGTGCGTCTTTGGGGTTCTGAAGTGCAGCAGAGGCCTAAGTAGAGGACCAGAGTATACACAGCTAAGTAGTCCCCAGTAAGTGTGGCCCTATACATCACTGACCGATCCTGATTTTTCCAGATAGTTAAACAAGTTATAAATCTCTGCCCTGAAGAAAATCCTCTACTCTGGATGGCCCATGATTAAGCTTTTCCTTCTAGCATGAGATTTCTGGCAGGGGCTGGAGTTCTATCTTCCTGGGGTTCGTAGTTTTAGTAGTGAGGGATGTGAACATCAGTAGTGAGGGATGTGAGCATTACCGTGGGACCTGCTTATGCAGTCCCAGCTGTGTCATGATTGTCTCACTTCGAGCATGACGAACTTAACCATGTCCTCACCTGCATCCCCTCTGCACACTGGCATTCTGCTCTTACCCAGATGGCTCTCCCTTGTTCCTTCAGGACATGTGGGATTTCTTCCTTCGGCCTTTGTTCCCTCCATGTGTAACCCCTGAACCCCTTCTAATGTCTTCTCTGTCTTCCTAGCTGGAACCTGACCACCGTTTCTGAATAAGCAGGTGTCCTCCTGCTGTTTGAACTCTGAGGCTCATGTGAATCAATCCTTTCTCTCTGGTCCTACAATGACCTCAGCTAAGGACTGTTTGTATCATCAGTAGTAAGAAAACAATAGCACACAGTTTCAAAGCATCTTCTCTCTCGTATTTATCTTACTCTGCTCAGCTCTGGAGAACATAGGTGCTTCCAAGGACCTGATGAGGAAAGACTAAGGAGGTTGGTTAGCCTTGTGCCCATACCCTCTACTTGCAGCCTACTGGCCCTGGTCTGGATGTCATCCTGAAGGTTCATATATGATTTGTTTGTTTGTTTAAAAAGAACAACACTATTGATTTGGAAACTACCACATTTTTATTTTATTTTTTAAAATTTCATCCTCATGAAAAGTGCATGGACCTATAAGATGAGGAATAGCCACATTACATCTTGAGGTTCAGACAGAGACACTCAAATTAAGGGACACAGAAAGGCGAGAGAGAGAAAGAGGAAGGGAGGGAGGGAGGGAGGGAGGGAGGGAGAGAGAGAGAGAGAGAGAGAGAGAGAGAGAGAGAGAGAGAGAGAGAGAGAGAGAGAGAGAGAGGGAACTGACTCTTCAGTGCCTACCAGGAACCAGTTTCTGATTGCTAACACTTTGCCCAAGTCTCATGTTTCTCAGGTCTGAACCCAGCATATTCACAACTCAAATGGGTTGTGGGTTACCTTGGGTGTATGAGGTAACATCCCTAAGAAGCAGAAACTGCCTCTGTAACATTTCCCTTTGTTGTTTATTTTTTGTGTGGAACATCCCTGTGAGCACACAGTAGGCCGTTACCTCCTACTAGTCTTGGCAGGTTTGTGGTGACCCACACTCCCCTTCTGCCTTTCCCAGGCAGCACATGACCAGGAGCTGAGTGATTTACAAGGTGGGGCTGGGTATCAGGGCATTGTATGTAATCAAAGGGATGCCTGCCCTCTCCCTCTCTTTTGTTGTTGAGATGGTTGTAAATTTTATTATTAGCCCAGAAGATGGGGTAAGAGGCGTTCATGCTGCCTGGAGTTGTTCTGAACCTGCCTCCTGGGGAATGATCTCTGCACTGCAGGGATGTGAGTTCTGTGCTCCATCGCATGCAGCCTGTGCTCTCTGCTACCCTACTCACCATTCCTGGGTTCCAGGGATGAGATAGTTCTACTAGGAAGAAAGATTAGATGTCCCCTGACTGTCCTGGCCACACTCATAGGGATTTTTCCTCATCCCCAACCTTGTGACTCCTGGGTTAGGGGAATCCAGGGACCACTTTCAGGTAGGAAAAATGAGCAGGATCCATGATCAGACTCAGAGAGAGAGGGAGAGAGAGAGAGAGAGAGAGAGAGGGAGAGAGAGAGGGAGGGAGAGAGAGAGAGGAAGAAAGAAAAATCAAGGTAAAATTGTTTCCAAATTGAATGTTTTTCACTATTTTCTATGTGGTGTCTGTGCCGTTCCAGATGATTCGCTCTCAGGGTATTCAGAAAGGCTGTAAATAGAATGGATTGCTTTTAGGGACATACTCTGATAGTCCGCTTCTCATGAAAATATATGCTAATGCATGTAGACTATCATTATTGGGGAGACCTATGTACCGACTCTTTTATGTCTACCAGGAGCCGGTTTCTGATTGCTAGCATTTTGCCAAAGTCTCTGTCATGCGTGGGTTGAATATCTAGCAGAAAGAGGCGGATTCAGTCAAGGCTACCTGCTGTGTCTCTCCTAGGCTGGGATTGGAGGGGGGTCCTGCTTTGCCTGAGAACTTTTCTTCCCCAATGAGCAGCATAGAAAGCACACATCTTTGTTTAAGCACTCAAAAAGCCAAGCCAGTCCAAGACTCGCCTAAATTCTGGAACTTCAGAAGTCAGCAAGAAGCAGTGGGGGTTACCAGCGTGGCCCTGCAGGGTGTGGTGCCACATCCAGCCAGATAGGGGCGCCACCTCCAATGTGTCCCCTTCAACGGCTCTTCTCACCAAGCCCGGACTCTTCTGTGAGATGTCTTCTCACCTGCCCTGCCAGCCACTTTTCTGCATCATCTTCTGTTATGGCAAAGTGGGTTAAACAGCGCTCGGCTTTGCAAGGAACACAGCCAACAAATGAGATATCAAACACAGCTTCCCATGTAAGAGATCAGATTCCGGCGGGCACACAGGCAGGCGCTCTGCTGGGGCTCCTTCACTCTGCAACCGGCTTCATTTAGGATTCATAAATACTTTTGCCTACTCCGGAGCACACAGCCGCCAAAGGAATTTCACTCTGGATCAGGGGCATTCAAACATAACAAAGCAGGAAAATGTGAATATGATGAAGGACAGAAAGGAAGAGGCCGTGAAGAAAACCTGAGGCTCCAAGTATTTGGTGTAGCTATAACCAGGAGACCGGTTCTCTATCTTTTGATTTCTTCGGAGAAGCTGACCGGAACTTCGGTTGGCCCCTGGCCCGTGACTAGAAGCACCAGATGGTAGGTATGGACTAATGAATCCCATGACTATCAAGTGGACTTCAGCCTCCAATGTGTGTTGGGCCTTAAGTTCCCCTTAAAAGCTCTGGGTAACTGGGAGGTTTTGAGGTGCAACTTAAGCCTCCCGTAGCAAACTCAAATACCTTTAGGAAACAGGCTGGGAACCGGAAGACAGGCCATGGCAGTGGCTGTCTGAAAGATCGGAGCTCTGGCTGGTAATTATCAAGTGAGGGTTATTGTCAAATCTCAGGGTATATCAAAGGAAACCAGAAACCTGTGATTTCTTTTAAAATAAGCAGTTTCCTTATTTTTAAGTGATGAGCACCAACTTTAAAAAAATGAATGCTGTACAAGGCAAACAAAACAATCCCAACAGTCTATACCTTACAAAATGTCTACACCAAATCCTCTAATTTATCAAAGACTTAGCTCCTCCGATTGTATAAAATTTATCACTGGGGCTCATGCCTTACCAGGTTCAATTTTTCTGTGTTTTTCTTTCATAACTTGACATTATTTGTTCTGAAGTACTATCTATATGCCTGTCAAGGGTAGGGCCATATCTTTCTTTATTTCTTGCCCAGTCATTTCCAGTTGAGAGTAGGTCTTCATCAGTCTTCAATGAGTTACAATATAAACTACTCCGTTCCACGAAGGATTTGAAGACTCCTTCATAAACTTATGCTACAGGAAAATACCATGAATAGCTGACCGTGTCAAGTTAAATACTTGGACTTGGCCTTTTCACTGGGAGCCTCTACAGTATGCTGCATGAGTTTCCTCAGGACAGCATGTCTTTCTTAGATTCCCAAAGGCTTAAGAGGGTATCTGGCCCATTGGGAAAAGTTCACAAATGGGTGTGGGATGAAGAATGAAGTAAATGAAAGGGAAAGAGATCAGAGAATGAAAGCCAGGCCCAACTCAGGTCCCCAAACCAGAATAATGAATGCCAATCTCTCTAGCAAGCCTCTTTTGCTTATAAGCGACAGAGATTGAACAAAAACCAGTTTAGGCAAAAAGAAGAATGTACTGGAATGGTATTGAAATATCATCCTTCCAAGCCACAGAAAAAGAAAGGATTCATTTGTTCCCAAAGGGAAATCTGAGCCAGCTATAGTGTCCCAAGTCTGCCTTTCATATATCCCTGTTTTGAGTGTGACATTATTTTCTTACCCACCAGACAGGCTTCCTCCATGCATTAGGGAACAGAGATACCAAAAACTTCTGTGTCTCCTGTCTAGTAGCTCAACACACACCTCCTTAGTGCAGTATAATGCTCTTGGGAGAAAGAGCTCTGTGTTGCACGTGTTACTGGTGTTTCAAGATCGCTTCAGAGCCACCTCAATCAGTTATGATGGTCACAAGATGGTATTGTCATGGATGATGAGTTGTGTGGTAGATGTATCTATTGAGACTGTGCTCCACAACTCTGCAATGATTGGTTGTGGGTTTCTATACAGTCTCCATCTGTTGCAAAGAGGCATTTGTTCTGAAAGTACAACACAACTTTCTATAGAAAGGCATTCACAGCATGGCAAACTTGACACAAATCCTATGGTTTTTTAGAAGAAAATATATTCCAAGATGGGACACATCCTAGAGAGGAAGAGTCTTGGCAGCTCAAGGGCACCGTGCAGCTCATACAGCATTTTGGCTACATATGGATCCTATATCCATCCTCCTATTTTATCTGTTCTTCAAAAAACCCTATAAAAACACACATTTTTTTTTTATTGTTTCCACTTTACAGTTACAAAAACATGAAACTCAGAGAAATTTGGCAACTTAATCCATGGATTTGAATGATGTTCAATCTAGGACTTAAACCAAGCCATTATCCTTTTGTTTGACTTAGATACCGATGTCCATGCCCTTATGTAGGATATGAGTAGTAAGGTTGTGGCTGTTCAGAAAGAGTCTCTTACTAACCGACTCATGCTTTTCAAATAGTTTAAAACCCTGTGGTAGGACATTGATTGCTTTCTATCCAGCTATGATGTCTATGAACCACAACAATGAACACCAAGGCATAATAGCCCTAAGGATACAGTAGTGGCACACATACCTTTGTGGTAACCAACAGCTCTGTAATGGCACTTAAGACCACTCAACAAGAGGGATATCATGTCTGTTACTGAAACCTAGCCAGCTTCTCAGACCTAGTGAAGTGACGAATTGTGGAAGAGAACCAACAACTGCTACTTTATGAAACTAGCATAGTCCCTAAACACATTGTAAATATTTGTCTTTATAAGCATAGATAAGAGCAATTCTTGCCCTTATTTCTTCAAGGAAATATCTCTTTGCAACAGATGGAGATGATGCAGAAAACCACACTCAACCAAATGCAGAGTTGTGGAGCCCACTGTCAACAGATACATCTACAACACAAGTACTGCACCTAGGGCTCGGGGATTATTGTAGAAGAGGAGTCAGAAATGTTGTAAGAGTTAGAAGACCAGAGGATTTATTGTGAAATTTAGTCTCCTAGCAATGTCAGAAACTACATTCATAAAGTCTCAACAACATGACTGCCTAAACATGAATTGAATAAGGACAATTACAACAGACATGCTACCATGGATGGGGGAAGCACAGAAGGCCTCAATTCTTCACAAAGAACTATAGGCAACTAAGAAATCCTGAGAGAAAGAGAGAGTCTCCCCAAAGAAAGATAAACCAGTTGGCTATCCAATATCAAATGGTCATCCTTGAAATCATTCACATAGCAGTAATAGATGGACCGAGCAGGTTACATTATGTATTTAGTTTTAGATGTGTGTGTAACAATAATTAATGCAAAAGAAACCCTGAGCTTGGAAGAGAATGGAGGAATATATAGGAGGGTTTGGAGGGAGGAAAGGGAAAGAGGAAATGATATAATTATATTAGAATCTCAAAAACTAAAACTAAAAAGAAAATTAATTAAAATAATGCTCCACAGTCCAAGGAGGGAGGGGGAAACTCCTGTATAGATCATTCTTTGTTCATCAGGATTTCCACAGACACATACAGATGACCTTAGCAGCTCCCTCATCCTGGTTTACAGTGTCAACATATATATCCATAGATTGCCCGTCCAGTCTTATCCTGCTCTTGATGGCTTGATTTGGCAGGTACAGCAGACTGTGAGACACCTGGAGTCCTCTGGTTCCGTCTCTCTGTGCGTGGAAAAGGGAGAACCAGGGAGAAAGTCTTGATGATAATAATGCCAAGTAATCACAATAAAGATGATCATTCCTCCTTAAGTGGGGCTCCCCTGCCTTTGCTGGATGCTACCGTGAACACCAAAGCTACAGCAGAGCATGGTCCGTCTTCCACCCCAAAGGAGACAAAGACTCCTCCTTAGTTGTGCCTTCCAAGACTCCAGTAGTCTCTCCAAGCATCATGGCCCCTCCTGCTTTGGAGGATGCTCATGAATATTCAGCTTTCATTCATCTGCAGGTCAGTGCCCAGGGAGGTGCTGGAGTTCATTGATTTCATTCAGATCAGCTAGGCCCTGTAGCCAAGCTTCCTTGCCTGAGTATAGTGAGCACAGCATACTAAAAAGACAGAATCACTCCACACCAGGACAGTATCACTGCCAAGGCATCGATAATCTATTAAGGATGTGGGCTAACATCACACCAGTCATCAATTGAGGGAACCCACCGCAAGAAGAAGGCAAGTCAGATTTCGATTTTCCTTCCTGGATGAACCCTTCCTACCATTCCACAGAGATCTGCCCTTCCCTAGGTTGGGCCTCATTCATAATTCAATGATCCGCATGGCAGGAAAACATTTAGAAAAGTTCTTCTGACTTCTTCAGGAGACTGGGGCAAAGGTGACTTGCAGCTATTCATCCATGCATGGAAAGCCATCTCAGTTGCTAAAGACAGGGGCCATGGCCTTTCTCAGTTCCTCTTGGTGACTTGCCTAAGGGTGACATAATGAATTGTTTTGACCTAGCCAGAGGAGAGAAACATATGGTGGATTAGTTGATGCCACTTCAACCTTCCCAGAAGTCCTGGCCAGGATGACCTTCTTCTTTAAAGGTTTTGTCCCCTCAGAAGGAAGCTGTACTTCTGTATTTCACTGATGTGGCTAAAGGAATGTCATTCTCTGGTATTACAGAGGGACATTAAATGATTTGAGTTTATCCATCCTAAAGTTTAATGAGCCTCTACTATGTTGTAGGCACTGTGCTAGACTCTGGAATGTAATAAAAATATTATATGTCACAAATACATAAGCTATTATATTTGTAATTCTGCTGCCTGAACTCATTTTAAAATGAACATTTTATTATTCTTCTTAACTTTGTATGTTTGTATGTGTCTTAATCATAGTTCTATTGCTATGAAGAGAAGACATAATCAAGGCAATTCATAAAAATGAAAGCATTTGCTTAGGAGCTTGCTTACAGTTTCAGAGGTTTAGTCCAGTATCATCAAGGGAGCATGGCAACGGGTATGGCAGACATGGGAGTGGAGAAGTAAATGAGAGCAACATCTTGATCCTCAGGTGGAGAGAGAAAGACACTGGACTTAGCTTGGGCTTTTGAAACCTCCAAGCCCACCCCTAGTGACACACTTCCTCCAACAAGACCATGCCTAATCCTTCTAATCCTTTTGAATGGTGCAACTCCCTGTTGACTATGTATTCAAATATATGAGCCTATGGGGGACATTCTTATTCAAACAACCACAGAATGTGTCTGTGCATAGGTCTGTGTACATGAATTGAGTACAAGTGCCTGCAGATGCCTCAGTTCCCTGGAGCTGGAGTTATAGGAGGCTATGAGCTACCTAATATGAATGTTGGGAATGGATCTAAGGTCCACTGCACTCTTATAACCCATTCTTAACAACTGAGCCATTTCTCTAGGCCTGCCTGAGCTCAATTTTTAGCTCCATTTCCTGATGGACATATATGGAATACTAATAACTACATGTCTAGGCCTAGAATAGATTCTCAGAGAACAGCAGTGACTGAGATAAGATGAGGTATCTAGGGAGGAACTGGAACCATGAACCAGTATGTGATATACATATGGAAAGTTATTACTCATTGACATAAGAACTCTGCAGGGAAGTGTGGGGGCTCTAGAGAATGAATGAAGTGGGGCTAAGTAACTTCAACTAAAAACGTCCTTCAGAAGAGAGAATGCCAGTGTTGAAATATATGGATCACAAGAAGTTGATCGTACACACACACAGACACAGACACACACACACACACACACACACACACACACACACACACGACAGAAGAAGGCTGTTGGCAACAGTGTTGCACCTTGCAGCTGGCTCTCTAAAGGTAAAGCAAGCCTTGCTTTGTAGTGTTTGCCAATCTCCATGGTGCAAATCCTCTCACGCTGACAATAATCTAAAGCTGCCGGCCTGATGGCACTGAGCTCAGATTTAGGGGAAGAAGAAAACAGTGGATCTTCAGCAGCCTATGTCAGCTGACCTCAGCACACCACTACATTTGGCTTCCCAGTCCTACCAAAGGGCAAAGAGAAGAAAGGACTCTGGTCACTGCCAACACTGATGGGACCAGGGAGTGTGCTCTGTGGCTGACAGGTTGGAGGTCAGGCCCAGACTCTAAATGTAATATGGATAGGGTACCCCCAGCCATTCAATGCAAAAGCCATCATACCTGATCTATCTTGAACCCACTTAAAAATTCATGCTCCCATACCATCTACCTTTGTTCATGCAATAAGTGAAATTTAATATGTGAGTGTACAAATATTGGTAGTAGGCTGGATGCGGCCTGCTGGTCATGGTATAAAAATGAGAAATATATAAGGTTTCTGTCCTCACGTCCTGACAGTCTGACAAAAGAAAGGGAAGCAGTAAATGAACACTAACTGTTTCATATCAGACTCATTAATACAAAGGGAGGGAACATAGAAAGGTCACATGTATTTTCTATGATACAAAGAGTAGATTTTCAAAGTTTACTGTGACTCAGAATTCTCAGGGACAGAATTTCTGGGTCACATAGACCAGATGAATTCCTGCCCCTCTTTGCTTTTGACCAAGAAGAAGACACCAGATAAGAATGAGTTCCATTAACTATTTTGATGATCACATTGTTTGCCCATCAATGAAGTCAGAGTACAGAGTTTAGCCATTGACACCTTCAAAGGTTAATAAATAGAAAGATGGGTGACATCATGGGGGCAGTCAATCCATAAAATGCTTTGTTAGCGCTAAGACCAATGGGAGTGGATATTGCTCTCTCCTACTTGGCATGCAGATATTGTCATTTATAACATGAGGTTTACATAAAAGGAATTGTTCTCTCTGATTGGCATTTGGGAGATGGTTTCTGGTGATAAGTATACTCCTGTTCAAGGCTGGCCAATAATCTTTCAGTGTCTGGCTTTTTCCAAACCACTTTGTCAGAGGCTCTACAGATGCATTGATTTACCGTGTGTCAGGGGAAAAAAAGAGCCTGAGATCCTGGCAAGGAAACCAAAGGATAAATCTGGCCTATTGGAGACCTAGGACCAAAGCCTGGGAGAAATGGCTGCTGGCGATGCACCCAGAAGCAATAGTTGGACTCCTTGGAAAGTCTATTCCTTCTCTTAGAAGGTCTTCAAAGTTTACTGTGACTCAGAATTCTCAGGGACAGAATTTCTGGGTCACATAGACCAGATGAATTCCTGCCCCTCTTTGCTTTTGACCAAGAAGAAGACACCAGATAAGGTCTTCCAGCAGTAAAAGGTAAAGAATTCACTGGAAGTTTGACAGTGGTTAGAAAGGAAGGAGGGGAAAGAGGAAGGAGAGGGGCATGAGGAAGAAGGAAGGGTGGAGGGAGGAGAGGGAGAAAAGAGGAAAGAGAAAAGGGACAGAAATGAGGCACTAACTTGCTAGAGAAAACCATGTTGACAAAGGAAGATATGCCTGAAGGTTGACAGGTAACCGATAACTCATGAGACAGAATACTAAAAAGAAGTCATTGGGCAAGTGACCAAAGATGTCACTCAGCATTTCAATGACAGTGGTTGCAAAACAGAGTGTTTTGATTTGGAGTGTGACATCTCTCTTACCTTTTGGGTCATTTGTTGCTCATAATGAATATAGCAAGAAAGTGAGATTCTGAGAATATCAGACTAAGACAGAAACAGAACCCAAACCTTCTTAATGGAGCACACATCCTCTTTCTGTCACCTCCTGGAGTGTCTTTCCACATCGTGCTTTGAGGACAAAGTGAGGCTACTATTGGTTGAAAGGCCAGGGTGAAGGTCAAGGGGAGCAAGTGTCAAGCGTTTGTTTAAAGTGTCACAGGGTGAAGAAAGGCTAAGTAGCAATTTCAAGGGCTTTTGATTCTAGTGTAATAACAATGCTAAATATCTAGGGCTGGTAGAGAGGAGGGCTGGATGTCAGAAGACATGAGACAAAGTCCTATGATGGAGCAGTAATGCAGACAGTAAACAAGAGTCCAGGTGCTAATATCCTAGAGACAAATGAAGAGAAACCCATGGAAATAGTTTCCATGGAAAGCTCTATGGGACCAAAAACATGTGTACAGGGGCTGACAGGCAAATACCCACCAACATCCATTGTCTAAGGGCATCCTGAGATCTGTCCAAGGATAAGAACTGCAATTGTAGAAGTGAGAGCCAGAGAAGCAAAGACTCTGTAGATTTTTTTCAGTGACTTCCTGACACCGTCATGTTCCATTAATATTCTCTGGGGTTGATTTGATAAAGACCCAGAGACTTCTTAATCCAGAAAAACTACTCGCTGTCATTGCCAGCTCTTCAGGGTGACTGGTGTGATGCACCCTGCCACAGACTTGGCCAGTCAATACTCAGTATACCAGATTCTCCTCAGCTTCGTGTCAAAAGCTCTAACTCCTAGACATTGTACCTACAAGTTATACTTGTTATCTCAAACTTGCAGGGACTGACACCATCATAAAATAATAGAATTTCAAGCATTGGGAAGATTACTCAGTCTGATTCCTGCATTCCTTTGTAACTCTGCACCAAATGGCCTGCTCATCATCTCCTTGACAAGACACCCATTGCTCCTTAGGCATCTTGTTCCATTTTTAGGCATGTCTAATAGGTATAAAATTCTCCCTCATATTTGTCTTAGATCTGACCTCTGGGGAATTTGGAATACTGAAATAAATTGGCTAATTCTCATTCCTTTGGGACTGAGAGTCAAGATTTTGAAGAAAACCATTATGTGCCCTGTGTTTTCTAAGTTTCAAGGAGAGCCAGCCAATTTTTCCCTGTAATTTCTACACTCTTTGGGGGTCCCATCAAGTATCCCCTTGTACTCTAGTTGGCATTGGTGAGTCCATCTTCACATTCTGTCCCTTTGTTCATCTCTGATACCCTTTGACCCTGGTCTCTTTTTGTGTGGTTTCTATTGGCTCAGGTCCATCCTTAATACTGAATGTTGTCTTATTCAACCTAAACATGACTTTTGTTAAAAGAAAAATAGAAAAAAGAATCAGCTGTTCTTAATTGTGTGAGATGAAGGCAGGATCTGCCACCATTGAATACTCTCCAAAGTCCATTATGATCATTTATCCATGTTTCTCTGTTATAATACTCCCTGGTCAGGTTTTCTCATTCTCAATGTCACTGACCAATCCATTCATTCATTGAAGAAACACTTATAGAGTGACTGCTGTATGCTTGGCATAAGCCCTGCAAAAGCTCATGTGTTGAAGAGTTGGGCCCAGTACAGCAATGCTCAGAGATGCGCCTTTGAGGAATGAATGGAGGAATGGAGGTTCATGAGTAGATTAACTCACTGATGGGATCCCAGTTTGGGCAATGCCTTTAAACCTCTCTCTCTCTCTCTCTCTCTCTCTCTCTCTCTCTCTCTCTCTCTCTCTCTCTCCTCGTCCTCCTCCTCCTTCTTCTTTTTCTTCCTCTTCCTCATCTTCCTCACCCTCCTCCTCCTCCTCCTCTTCCTCTTCCTCCTCCTCCTCCCTTTTCTTTCCCTCTCTCCTTCCTTCTCTCTCTCTGCATCACTATATGTTTCTCATGATATTTAACATTGCTCAGACCCACTGATTGAGCCAAGTGACCATGGACTAATACCTCTAAACATGTGAACTCAAACATAAAAACTTCCTCCTTTTAGTTTGTCTCAACTATATTATACCAACTTTTGAAATTTAACTAATACAACAGACACCCTAGTAGTCCCTAGGGATACAAAGATTCATAGTCCTTAACAGGAAGAAGGTAGAATATAACACTGTGATAATGGGAAAAAACTTACAAGTATATGATGTTGCTAAACACAACAAAAATATTGCTAAATATGATACTAATAATATGCAACATGGAGAAATGGTTCAGTCAGTAAAGACTCTGCCACCAAGCCTGACAACTTGAGTTTGATCCCTGGAACTTACATGATGGGAGAGGAGAAATGAATCCCTCAAGTTGTCTTCCGACTTCAACATGGGTGCCAGGGCATAAATTTTATATATGTATATATACATATGTATATATGCATAATTTTTAAGCTTAACAAAATGAACCTATGTGATAGAAATGGGGAAGGAAATGTCTGACTCTGCTTGGAGTAAGGTAGGAAGACTGCGTCTCTGAGGATGCTGTTGGGATTTGTAGGGTGAATAGAAGGAAAAGCAGAAGCATCATGAGAAAGTCTCTGAAATGTCAATGTTCTGAAATATTCAAATTCTAACACTTCAGTGTTGAAGGAAGCAATGGTAAGCTGATGAGCTTTTGCTAATTCTTGCATTTGTATGTGAGAGAGATTCAGGAAGAGAGGGAGGGAGATGAGCATTGGGCTGGGTTGGCAATTGTGAAAGAAGCTATCAAAATTCAGAGACTAGTGAAGACCCTGGTTCCCAGCCCTGGCCACATACCACACATTAGATTTACAAGAGCAATGTGGAAGGGAATGTGGTGCTAAGACCTCAGCCCTGAGATGCTGATGGAACTCATGCTGTAGTGTGCTCTCCATGCATCTTGGGTGATTGGAATATACAACCCAGGCTATGATGTTTTGTGTTAGGAGACAATTGCACTGAAATATGTTTTCTTTATTCAATTTCATGTTTTGCCTTGGGAGCATCTCCAGCTCCACCTCCCAAAGCTCTTCATTTGTCTCTCTTTGTTTGTGTAGCAGCCCTTCCCTTCAGAACTGTTTTTTTCTGTTTCCTGCTCTGAAGTCTTTCTGCATCTTCTTTTGCTTCCCACCCTGGCCTTGCTCATAAATCAGTTAACCAGTTCCTCTCGGTTTCTACCTTGTTGCATATGATGCCAAGATCACTCCTGCAACAAAGATATGGCCACTAAAATGCCGTTGTAGGATCCCAAGCAAAGTAAGGGTTGGGTATTCCAAAATATACCCACACTCAGTCAGTAGGAAGCACATAGGGCAAGGCACGTGGGGAGGAGTGAAAAGCTTCCTTACTTTCTGTGAACCACTATAACATTTTAGGGAGGCTTCATGATAGAAGGGATTGTTAGCTCAATCTCTAACCTCTCTTCTTCCTAAAAGTTGGGAGTAGGGTTAAGAGTTCTAAGCTTCTAATGACAAGTTGGTCCTTCTGGTGACCAGGCATCAAGTAGGAATCTAATTGTCACCTCATTGGAACCCTAGGAAACATCAAAGGACTTTGTGTTAAGAACTATGTCCAAAACTAAATATCAGAAGAAAAGATACACCCAGCATTCCTTTCAAGAAATTACAAGTTTGAGAAGCTGTGGACTGAGACCAAATAGACATTCTCATCATATCATAATACGATGCTAAGCAAGTGGGCTGTTGCTTGGAGAAGAGAGCTAATCAATACCATCAAATACCACGAGGGGCATGAGTAAATAAGGACTAAAAAATAGCCACTGACTTGACCATGGAAGGTCATTGCTGACTTGCAAGAGTACTCTTAGTGGCACAGTGAACTGTGAAATCAGGAGGTAATGATTTATAAGCTATATGAGAAGTGAAAGACACATACACATACTCACACAGAGAACTCTCACTTTTATACATCATGTGTTTCATATGTACAAAGTTATAAATCTTAGAATTGTAATACATGTGTGTATATTTCGATCTAAACCATAAAAAGCAAATGGGGAGATTTAAAGTAGGACATGGCCATGAAGAAGTATGGGTAATTTCTAAAATGTTTTTGATGGTTTTCTAGATTAAGGCTGAAGCAGAAGAGCTTTGAGATCATTAAGCTATAAGGATGAGGTTAAAAAGTGAATGAGGTTAATTCAGAGAGGATAACAGAAGAAGCAAAGACCCAAAGGAAATGGGGGATGGAAAAGTTTGGACTGAATGGTCATAGAATTATGGCGCTCACCAGCAGAGTGTCCATCACTCTGCTGAAATAGAAGGCAAGAAGCACAAGAACTCCATTAAAGCAAGATCAATTAGAAATACCTTATACAGGAATGTTGGAGAGTGGATTCTCCAAGAATTTAGTTTGCTAAATAAAAAAGTCTAGCTCATGGAATCCCAACTTCTCCACTGGTGTTGGTCTTCATGGGAGTACAGTTTTCATTAGGTCTACTCAAATGTACATGTGTAGAGGACAGGAACTGGAGATTAGGGAATGGATTGGGGTAAAGTGCCACTGTTTAAAAAAAGAAACAGGAAGCTATGATTTTGAGGGAGCAATTTGAGATTTATATAATTGATAAATGAAGAGAAATGAAAGAATCAGGAAACTACTTATACCAGCGGTGTTGAAGAGCAAGTACAGTAGGATTAAAAATAAAAGAAGTGAATCAATTGTCTTCTCAACAAGATGACAATAGTTTTGGAGTAGCCACTCTAATGAGCAGAAGGTAGGGTGTAGGCAGAGAAGAGTGGAAGCAGTTTTCACTTAGCTCGAGGACACTTACAAAATACTGTGTTGGATCAACATTTGGGGATATTGAACTAAGACACTCAGCTCATGGGATTTGAGGAAGATCAATGTCTATAGAATGTGGTTCTATGCTCAGGCATCCCTGGACTCAGTGTAGCCTGTAGCCCATTTTGGACTTCTCCCAGCCCCATCTCATCTTGCTTGCTCCGGGATTACTCTCTGTTTCTTCTTGCCTCTCTGAGTCCATAGTCATTCTTTTTGTGGAGCTCTATGTGTTCAAATCTGTCACAAGAGCAAAGCTCAGCCTTTCCTGTTCTCTCACCATGCTGTTTCTGAAGACAAGCTAGTACGCCCCTCTGATTCTGAAAGTTTTATTGCTGGTTGCTGTCAGCAACAGAAATGGAAGTGACAGGTGTCAAATGCAGGAAGCTGCCGTTTCCAGACTCTTACACCATCCATTCTGGCGGTCTCTGGGGTGTATTTTATTACTGCCTTCTGAGAGGCGCTAGGAAGGCAAGGATCTTGATTTCCTGTTTCCTTTCTAAAGGCGGGTCTAAGAAAACCATCTCTTGGAGTTTCCTACCCTCTTTCTAAGGGCAGGCCAGTCTCTAGCTCCTTTATATGATGACATATAAAAGAGACATTTCCAAATTAGAGCCCTGTGTTCTCACAACCAAAATTAAACAGAAATTAGCATGTTGCCATATTTTTTTCTGGGTCTATTATTTTAAACAAACAAAACATTTGAGATACAAATAATGCCCTACCCATATCCTCCCCATAGCATCTCTCCCCATATATTCTCATAGCTTACATTCATGTCCTGTGCTTTTACTATGCAAGTGTTTATCTATAAATAGCATCTACCCTAGTTCAATTAGTTTTTTCTCACTCAATTTCCGTTTGAGATTTAGTCATCTTGCTATATGTGGATCAATTCCAGTCATTCTAATTACTATATAGTGCTCCCACCACATGAATAAAGGAGTTATTCTTCCAATGATAAACAGTCTGTCTCCATTTATGTACTGTGACAAGAATGCCCATACCAAGGTTCTTGGACCTCATTTCCTTGTGTACATTTGCTAGACACAGCAATGTCTAGTGTGTGTTTACAGAACAGGCACTATGAAGGACATTGCCAAATGTTACTCACGATAAGAATATGTTTATGTTTTTGCAAAATTTTACACTTCCTCCTTATAATGCATGTGATAAAAGTTCCCATAGCTCTGAACCCTTACGAACATTTTGTATTATGTCTTTTTGATTGTGCTCACTGTAATTGGTGTAAAAAGTGTTATCTCACGCTGGGGTCCTTATTTTCCTTCCTTGACAGCTAATGACTCTGATCATCTTTCCAGGCAATGGCTAAGCATTTGTATTTGTTCTTCATGAAGGCTCTCTGCGATGGTTAGTATTGATTATCGACTGAAGAATTATCTAAATTCGACTGAGGTATGAAAACCCACCCTAAATGTGGATGGCATCATCCTGTGGGCTGGTGTTTTTGACTGCATTAAAAAAAGAGCAAGATAGCTGAGTACCAGCATGCATTGCTTTCTGCTTCCTAACAAAAGAGTCAGTGTGAGCAGCCGCCTCCTGTTCCTGCCTCCGTGCCTTCTCCACATCATACTGGATTCCTTGAACTTGTAGGTAAAAATGAACCCTATCTTTCTTAAATTGCTTTCATTAGGTATTTTATCAGGGCAGTGAGATAAGACACTAGTATACAGTATGTTAAATTTGTTGCCAGTCTTTTGAAAAATTGGGTGGTTGACTTTCTTATTAAACTGGCACAAGCTGATTACATGTGCTGAATTAGCATTCTTTGTAAACTTGTAAGATACGCATGTGGAGACATTGCTTTTCTAGTCTGTAGCTTGCCTTTTCTTTTTTTTCTGATATTACATGCTAGAGGATGGAAACTTTAAATTAGTAACTTTTCTCTTAAGGCTTTTGGTTTTTGTCTTATCCAAGACAACCTTGCCTACCTTAAAGCCATGAATTTTTTTTTTTTAATCATTATACTTTGATATGGAAGTTTTGTAATTTTATCAACTACATTTAGGTTTTTGATTCGTTTGGAGTTAATTGTGTATGTCTTCAGGGAGTAACTGACTCACACTATTCTCATATTATTTTTTCTGCATTATTTCTTGAGAAGAATTTTCTGTATCAATTTACCTTGTCATCTTCACTGAAATTCAATTTAGCTTGTATATGAAGATTTATTTTTGGACCCTCTATTCTGTTTCATTAATCCTACACACACACACACTCTCTCTCACACACACACATTCATACACATATATGCATATATACATATGTATATATGTACCCATGTGCATATGCATAAATGTATATATGCATATATATGTGTGTGTATCCCTTTGAAATTTATAATAGGTTATGGAAATGTGGTATTAGAAATTTTTGCATGTTATTTTTCTAGAAAATGATTTGATTAGTCTAAATGCATTTATGTTATATAGATTTCAGAAGCAATTTGCCAGCATTTTAAAATAATCCTATTGGAGCTTTGATTAGATTTTTTTGTATCTATAGGTTAAGTTGAAGACAACTGGTGCTTCAATAATAGTGAGTCTTTTGATCCATGAACATAGTATGCCGCATTATGTATCAGAGCTTGAGCTTATCACCCAGTTTTGTACTTTTCAATTTAGCAACATCACATGTACTTTCTACACATTCCTACATATTTACATATTTATGCCAAAATACATACTACAGGATTACATAATTTCTCATTTCACTTCCAATTGTTTGTTAAAAACATAAAAATGCAAATAATACTTGCATGTTCCTCTTATGTCTCATTGACTGGCTGAGAGGAATCACCTATGGTACTGCCTAATGAAACTATATGGAAATGAAGGAAGTTCATTGCTAAACTTGGCACAGTCTCCAAAAAGTCATGGCCAAAAAGAGACCTCCCAAAGAGAAAACATAAACATGGGTGGACTTGCCTTCTACTTTGGCCTAGAGCCTCAGTTACAGAACACCAGTGCATGTGAAGAATCCACCAAACTCCAGATTCAAAGTTGTAATTGTCAGGTGGGGGATTCTGGGGAGGAAGAGCCTCAAACTGTGTAATTCCAGCATAAAGTGGATTTCCTATGTACTATCCCCCACATTTGGAAAGGCATCTGACTTGTTCAAAATACTAAGATTACCAGTAGCACCCCACCCTGCATGTGCTCCTTAGAGAGGACTAATGCAAAAGACAACCAAGGGGAGAGACCATACCCTCACCACTAGGATGAAGCCCACCTCCACCCCAGCCCTGCCCCAACACCTACACCCAACCTATCCATGCCACTCCCGACCCTGTCTCTGACCCTGACCTGCCCCCACACCTACCTCCAACCCCATCCCTGCCATCCTGGACCAGTCCCTGATCCTGTCCCCGCCCCACCCCCACCCCGCTCCATCCCTGATCTTATTGCATCTTCCAGTTCATTGCCTTTTATATTTACACGGTGGTGTTTCCATTGCTCCATTGCTGTGCTTTAGCCCACATCCTCTTTGAGTCTCTCATTGTTCCTCCTTCCCCTGTACCTACTCTGCAGTATTTTCTTCTATCTCTGACATCTCTACCACATATATTTTATTCTAATTTATGTTTTTCTCCTTCTTTTTCCCATTATCTCCCTCTTTAACTACTTAATGACAACATTAGCTCTTAAAACTATAAATAATATTTTCCCTGGTGAGGATCACAGGGCTGTGGTCTTTGAACCTGAGTAGGTACCCAAGAGAAATATACAAATGTCTTCTACTCTAAGTTAATGTTGGGGTCCAGGAACCACCTCAAAAACCACACAAATACCAATCTCAGTAAGGCAAGGATAGTTTATTGATAGTTTATAGGACTTGTTTAACATTCACGCCTTAACTTGTAACCAGGATGTCAGTTACCCACATACATGTCTCTTTCTGCCAAGTAGGATGTCAGTTCCCAGGGAGGTTTTGAGAATTTAAACTTTACTGGACTATTACTCAAAATGAAAGTGTTATTGCAAATAGTTTCTTATATTGGTTCAGGTGTTTCTTTTATGTTGGGGTCTATCCCAGGGGCAGCTCATACCATAAAAACTTATACATAGGTGCAGGAATTGTTGTTGGGTGATTGGTTCAGGTCTAAGCTTATTTTGGATAAATATTCAAAGCAGTTCCACTGATTTCTAACGTGTTTGGTTTCCAAGGGCACAGAACATAACAGAATGTGTAATCAATCTTGGCATTAGAAAGTTTCCTAGTAACAGTAGAAACATATGAGAACGTTTGCTTATAATGGCAGGCTGACCAGGCAATAGTCACCTAAGCCTTAACATTCTATTTAGGCCTTAATATTTTACTGAGGTCCTAACAGTTAACATTGGGTTAGCTGTCAGATCATTGTGTTCACTAAGTTTTTCTTCAAAAATGGTAGTGGAGAACTTAACTCCAGATGAAGACAACTAGCCAGGAATAGACCCATAAAACCAAGCAAAGTGTTTGTGTGTGTGTGTGTGTGTATTTATGTGTGTGAACATTTGAGTACATGTCCATCCCAACAGATGTACAAAACAAAACAGAACACAAACACAAAGTTGAGATTATAAGCCATTCCAACACCTGCACAAACTCACAAGTCCTCAATACCAAAAGCCAAAAGCAATGAGATAGGGGAGCAGGCCAGAAAGATGGCTCAGTCTGTAAGAACAATGGCTGCTTTCCAGAGGACCTGGGTTCAATTCTTAGCTGCCATGTGACACCTCACAACCACCTGTATCTCCAGCTCCAAGGGACCTGACACCCTTTTGTGGTCTCTGAGGACACTGCACACAGACATGTTTTCAGGCAAACACACATATACATAATATAAAAATAAATAAACCTTTTAAAACATAGTGAGATTGCTAAATCTCAGAAAAAGATTTCAGAATCCTGCCCTTAAAAAGGATCAATGACCACAAAAAGAATTCCATTCACCAGATGATTGGAGTAAGGAAATCAATTCAGGACTCAGGTAAGAAGTTAAAGTGGACAATAATGATAATTTGGGGAAAAAAATCCAAAAACATGAAGGAAAAAACTCATTAAGGAAATTGAGACTTTGAGAAGGGCCCATCCAAAAATCCTGGAACCAAGAATCAATCAATTAAGTTAGAGACATAGAAGAAAGCATCAGCAACAGGCAAGACTAAGAGGAAGAACGGATTTCAGGAATGGCCAGCAAAGTCAAAATAGTAGTGCATGCAGCCACTATAAAAAATAAGAAAAGATCAATGACGATATCAAAACATCTCGACCTCTGGGTTATTGTTAAGAGACCAAACTTAAGAATTCACAGAAGAAAAGATGGGGATAAGATCAATCCAAAAAGTATAGACAATATATCCAGTGAAATTATAACATTAAACTTCTTAAACCTGGGGCGGGGGACGGGGGGGACCTGCAAAAACAAGAGCATTTAGAAGCCAAATAGACACAACCAAAAAGGAAGTACTTTGTGACCCATCATATCCAAGATGTCAAAAAATACAGAGCAAGCTATCTATCTATCTATCTATCTATCTATCTATCTATCTATCTATCTATCTATCTATCTATCTACCTCTGTGTGTTTATTGAATATATATGTGTGTATATATATATATATATATATATATATATATATATACACACACATACATACATACATACACACACACACACACACACACACCATATTTAGGAAGCAAAGATCAAATAGGACTAGAACCAGGCTACAAAGCCTCAAGACCTGCCCCACTCTCCACCCAATCATCTACCTCACCTCAGTGATCCACTTCCTCCAACAAGGCTCTACATCCTAAAATCTCTGCAAACTTCCCACATAGCATGACCAGCTTAGTACCAAGTTTCCAAATATGTAACCCTATGGGGAAACATTGCACATTCAAGCTACAAAATCTTCTAGATTAAAAAAAATCAACAAAGATGTTTCAGAGCTAAGCTATACCATAGATCAATTGGATTTAGTAGACATCTTCTGGATATTATATCTAACAGATAGGGAATACACATTCTTCTCTGGAGACCACAGAATATTCTCTAAGATTGATGATGTTATAGGTCACAAAAAAAGCCTTAACAAATACATGAGAATAAAAAGAATTCTTTATGTCCTATCAGTTTAAAGTAGAATAAAACTCAAAATCAATAGCAAAGGAAATTGGAAAATCTGAAAGAAATGCATGAACTTCTAGATACATAGAGCATATCAAAATTAAACAAAGAAAAAATAAGTGATTTAAATAGAACCATAACTGTCCATACAACTGAAACAGTAATAACAAGTCCCCAAAGTAATAAAAGCCCAGGACCAGGAAGATTCACTGCAAAAATTTTACAAGAATTTCCAAGAAGAGTTACAATACTGCTCAAGTTATTCCATAAAATAGAAAAAGAAGGGAAGCTTCTAAACTTTTTATGAAGTCAGCATTCTGAATACAAAACCAGATAGACACAACAACAAAAATGTGCAGACTGATCTCCCTGATGAACATAGATGTGAAATTCTTAATTTACAATATGGCCAAATAAGTTCAAGATCATCTAAAAATATCATTCATCAAACCACGTTGACTTCTTTCAGAGATACAAATATGGCCCAGCCTATGTCAATAAAAGTGTCATCCATTCTATAAACACACTAAAAGACAGAAATCACATGATCATCTCAATAGATGCGCAAATGACCTTTGACAAAATTCAAAGATCCTTAATGATAAAAGTCATAGAAAGGCCGGGGATGCACGGATCACACTTCAACATAATAAAGGTTACATATGACAATCCTATGACCAACATCATGCTAATGTAGGAAAACCGAAGCATCCCACTGAGTTTTAGAACAAGACAAAGAAGTCCACTCTCCTCACTTCCATTCAGTATAGCCTTTGTGATCTTAGCCTGAGCAGCAAGACAAGATAAATGAAAGAGATGGAAGTAAGAAAAGAAATCAAAGTGTTCTTCTTCAATGATGATTTGGTTATGGACATAGAAGACCCCGTAGACCCCATCCCTCCCACAACTCAGAACTGATGAACACTTTCTGCAAAGTGTATTATACTGTGGCTTTGAGGTGACATAATGATGTCTTCTCAAAGCGAGTTTTAAAATGCCTCATCTTGAATTTTGGGGGAAAATTTTGAAAACATACAAAAAAATCAATAGTCTTTCTACATGCCAATGATATTCATGCTGAAAAATAGAGCAACAATTTCATTCATGGAACGTATGCTCAGGCACACACACACACACACACACACACACACACCACTTAGGAAGAAACCTAACCAGAGAAACAAAAGATCTTTTAATTAATTATTTTATTTATTTACATTTCAAATATTGTCCTGCTTCCCAGTCCCCCCTCCATGAGCTCTCCACCCATCCCCATCTCCTTCACCTCAAAAAGTGTGCACCCCCACCCACCAACCCACTCACACCTCACACCTCTAGCATCCCCCTTCTCTGGGGCATCAAGCCTCCATAGGACCAAGCACACCCCTTCCCACTGAGGCCAGATATGGCAATCCTATGCTCTATATGTAGCTGTGGCCACAGACCAGTTCATGTATGCTCTTTGATTGGTGGTTTAGTCCCTGGGAGCTCTGAAGTGTCCAGTTAGTTGATACTGTTGTTCTTCCTATGGGGTTGCAATCCCCTTCAGCTCCCTTTAATCCTTCCTCTACCTCTTCCATAGGGACCCCTGGGCTTAGTTCAATAGTTAGCTATAAATATCTGCATCTGTCTCAGTCAGGTGCTGGCAGAGCATCTCAGAGGGCAGCCATGCTAGGCTCCTGTCTGCAACCACATCTTGGCATCAGCAATAATGTCAGGGTTTGGTGTCTGTGCATGGGATGGATCCCAAGGTGGGGCAGTTTCTTAGTGGACTTTCATTCAGTCTCTGCTCCATTTTTTGTCCCTGCATTTCCTTTAGACAGAAAAAATTCTGGGTTAAAAGTTTTGAGATTGGTGGGTGGCTTCATCCTTCAACTGGGGGCCATGTCTAACTACTAGAGATGGTCTCTTCAGGTTCAGTTTCCCTGCAGTTGTTCATTTCAGCTAATGTCATCTCTGTTGGGTCCTGGGAACCTCCCACATCCCTGGTGTCTGGGACTTTCTAGAGGTCTCCCCGTTCCCCACCCCACACTGCTGTATATTTCTATTCATTCTCCTCACCCTCTGGGCTTCTCTCCTGTCTCCCCCATACCTGATCCTAGCCCCCTTTTTCCCTCTCCTTCCTCTCTCCCATCCAGATGCCTCCCTCCCTCTGCCTCCCGTGATTATTTTATTTTCCCTTCTAAGTGGGATTGAAACAAAATTGGAAATAGTTCTACCTGAGGACCCAGCTCTACCACTCCTGGGCATATACCCAAAAGATGTCCATCATAGCACAAGGACAAGTGCTCCACTATGTTCATAGCAGCCTTATTTATAAAAGCTAGAAGCTGGAAACAACCCAGATGTCCCTCAACTGAAGAATGAATACAGAAAGTTTGGTACATTTACACAATGGAATACTACTCAGCTATTAAAAACAAAGACATCATGAATTTTGCGGGCAAATGGATGGAACTAGAAAATATCATCCTGAGTGAGGTAACCCAGACCTCAAAGGTATGTACCCATTGATAAGTAGATATTAGCCTAACGGCTCAGAATATCCATGATACAACTCACAGACCATAAAAACCTCAACAAGAGGAAAGCCCAAATGTGGAAACAAAAGATCTTTACAATGAGAACTTTAGGACATTAAAGCAACACATTGAGGAAGACAATGGAAGCTGGGCTGCCCTCCCACACTGACTTGTGAAACAGCTATCCCATCAAACACAACCTGCAGATTCAATACAATCCCAACCTGAATCCCAGGGCCTTTCTTCACATACATAGAAAAAAAACAGTCTCAAAATTTATTTCTTTTATTCACCTAATTGTTGTGATTAGAGCTTCCAAGAGGTACTATTTTTAAAATTATATCACCAAAAATTCTAATTAACTCACAAATGAAGACTTTGTGGAGCCAGTGCAGGAGGTGACTCCAGCACCCACTGAGCACTAAACTCTACACACCTCAGCAAACGGGTTCTATTTTGGATACAAGTTTTAAGAGTGGCATTTTTGTCTTGTTCCTGATCTTAGAAGAGAATGCTTTAAGCTTGTCATTATTGAGTGCGGGGCAAGCTATGTGCTTATTATATGTGATCGTCTCCATTACGGTGACGATCATTATTTCTACACCTGCTTTCTTGAGAGTTCTTGCTATGAAATGATGTTAAATTTGTCAAATAGTTTTGTGCATCTTCAGAGATGCTCATGTGCTGTCACGTTTATGAATTTGCATGTGCCAAGCTATTCTCGTATCCAGGGATACGTCCCATTTGAACGTGGTGCACGGTTTGCTTTTAATATTGGGGTAAATTCAGTCTGTTAGTATTTTGTTGAGAATTTTTCATTTATGTTCATTTGGGATAGTAGCTTACGATTTTTTTAAATAAAGTATATGTCTGCGGCTTTAGGAAGGGAATAATGCTGTATTCATAAGATGGGCTTTTAGATGCCACAGGGTTTTTTTTTTCTTCACATTTTTGGGAATAGTTTGAAATTTTCAGCATTAATTCTTCTTTCTCTGCTTGTTAGAATTTAACTGTGAAGCCACCTGGTCCTTGGGCGTGCTTCATTGGGAGGACCTCCATTACAGATTCAGTCTCATTACCTGTTTTGCATTTCTGTTTCTTCACTCTAGATAGGGGGCAGGAACTTAGTCACTTCCGAGTTACCTAATGTACTGGTGTATAACTGCACAGCAGCCTCTTATAAGCATCGTACTGACATGCTATCAGTTATAATAGCTCAATTATAGTTAGTGTAATTGAGTCATCTCTCACTCTTCTGGTAAAGCTCTGGAAAATATATCTTTTCAAAGAGTATCCCAGTTTTATTGATTTTTTTTTATGTGTTTCTAGGCTCTATTTCATGTATTTATTGTTATTATTTCTCTTCTTCTAACTTTTGGCTTAATTTTTTTTATTTTGTTTGTTCCTTGAGTACAGACTTGGTTTATTTACTCTCAATCTCTTGTTTTCCTCAATCCCAGCAGACACCACTGTAAACTTTCTATTTACCATGGCTTTTGCTGGATCCCAGATGTTTCAGGTCTGTGGTACTTAAATTTTACTTACATTTTGCTTACATTTTAACCTTTGATTTCTTCCTTTTCCTTTATTTTATACCTTTTATTTATTCTTTGACAATTTCATAATGCGTACAATGTAGCTTGACCCTATCCTTCTTGAACTCCCTGCCACACTCCTTTGAACACCGCTGAGCACACATTTCTCCTGCCTTCATGTCCTGTTTTTAAAACAACAGCAAAAAGCCTCACTAAGCAATTAGTGCTGCCTACTGGTATATTGATTAATCCTGTTGGCTTGATCTTATGCAAGTTGTGTGCAGATAACCATAGCTACATGAGACAGGAGTGTGTTATGTCCAGAGGTAGCATTTTCTGGAAACCCTCCCCACCCTCTCACTATTACATTCTTTCCAGGCTCTTTTCACTGTTCAGTGAGTCCCAATGGGGTTGGCACAGGTGCCCCATTTAGGGCTGAGCACCCAGTAGTCACAGTTCTCAGGACTTTGCATTCACTGCTGTCAACTTCAGAAAGAAGCTTTTCTAGCCAGAGTTGATAGCAGCACAGATCTATGGGCATCAACCTACATTCAGATGGCAGATTGGCCTGTTCATTAGATAAGACAACAGTAACAGGTTTCCCTCCTAGGGATTATGCTCTCTGAAGTCAAGCTTACAGTACCACACAGGAATTTCCATCATGTATAGTGGGCCTCAGATCCAATCAGAAAACAATGAATTATCCCTACGACCTCCATGCTAATGTTGCACCAAGGAGCACATCTCTCATGGATGGTTGGTGTTATAGCATCTAGGGTTTCCCACTAATACCGTTAAAGACTTTTGTTCTCTGAGAGGTCCCCACAGCATCTTCCTGCATAATGAAAGCAAGCCATTGAGGAAGTTCCTGCTTGATTTGTCCTGTAATCAAAGTATGGTGTGCCTTCAGCAACAGGGTCTTATTGCCTAGCTGTGATGGACAGTCAGGAGGACTGGTAATAGCTTGTGTTGTTTGTGCAGCTTGTGGGGTCTCCCAGACCAGGAACTCAAAGGGAGGTATCCCATGTGTGGCTCTGAAATGTTCACATACAACCCATGTCTTCTGGAGGAAAGCGCTGTCCATGCATATGCAAAAAATACTCAATAAAATTCTTGCCAACTGAATCCAAGAACACATCAAAACGATCATTCACCACGATCAAGTAGGCTTCATCCCAGGGATGCAGGGATGGTTGAATATAAGGAAATCCATCAATGTAATCCACTACATAAACAATCTCAAAGAAAAAAACCACATGGTCATCTCATTAGATGCTGAGAAAGCATTTGACAAAATTCAGCATCCTTTCATGCTAAAGGTCTTGGAAAGATCAGGAATTCAAGGCCCATATCTAAACATAGTAAAAGCAATTTACAGCAAACCGGTAGCCAGCATCAATCTAAATGGAGAGAAACTTGAAGCAATCCCACTAAAATCAGGGACTAGACAAGGCTGCCCTCTCTCTCCATATCTTTTCAATATAGTACTTGAAGTTCTAGCTAGAGCAATTAGACAACAAAAAGAGGTCAAAGGAATACAAATTGGAAAGGAAGAAGTCAAACTATCACTATTTGCAGACGATATGATAGTATACTTAAGCGACCCAAAGAACTCCACCAGAGAATTCCTACAGCTGATAAACGACTTCAGCAAAGTGGCCGGATATAAAATCAACTCAAGCAAGTCAGAAGCCCTCCTATACTCAAAGGATAAGCAGGCTGAGAAAGAAGTAAGAGAAATAATACCCTTCACAATAGCCACAAACCATATTAAGTATCTTGGCGTGACTCTAACCAAACAAGTGAAAGATCTGTATGACAAGAACTTCAAGTCTCTGAAGAGAGAAATTGAAGAAGACCTCAGAAGATGGAAAAATCTGCCATGCTCATGGATTGGCAGGATTAATATAGTAAAAATGAGCATCTTACCAAAAGTAATACACAGATTCAATGCAATCCCCATCAAAATCCCAACTCAATTCTTCATAGAGTTAGAAAGAGCAATTCAAAAATTCATCTGGAATAACAGAAAACCCAGAATAGCGAAAACTATTCTCAAGAGTAAAAGAACCTCTGGGGGAATCAGTATCCCGGACCTCAAGCTGTACTACAGAGCAATAGTGTTAAAAACTGCATGGTATTGGTACAGTGACAGACATGTAGATCAATGGAACAGAATTGAAGACCCAGAAATGAATCCACACTCCTATGGTCACTTGATCTTTGACAAAGGAGCTAAAACCATCCAGGGGAAAAAAGATAGCCTTTTCAACAAATGGTGCTGGCTCAGCTGGAGGTCAACATGCAAAAGAATGCAAATTGACCCATTCTTATCTCCTTGCACTAAGCTCAATTCTAAGTGGATCAAAGATCTCCACATAAAACCAGACACACTGAAACTAATAGAAGGGAAACTAGGGAAGAACCTTGAACATATGGGCACAGGGGAGAATTTCCTGAACAGAACTCCAATAGCTTATGCTCTAAGATCAAGAATAGACAATTGGGACCTCATTAAATTACAAAGTTTTTGCAAGGCAAAAGACACTGTCAAAAAGACAAAGCGGCAACCAACTAACTGGGAAATGATCTTTACCAACCTTACATCCGACAGAGGGCTAATATCCAATATATACAAAGAACTCAAGAAGTTAAACTCCAGAGAGGCAAGTAACCCTATTAAAAAATGGGGTACAGAGCTAAACAAAGTGTTCTCACCTGAAGAATATCTAATGGCTGAGAAGCACCTAAAGAGATGTTCATCATCCTTAGTCATTAGGGAAATGCAAATCAAAACAACCCTGAGATTCCATCTCACACCAGTCAGGATGGCTAAGATCAAAAACACAGGAGACAGCAGTTGTTGGCGAGGATGTGGAGAAAGAGGAACACTCCTCCACTGCTGGTGGAATTGCAAGCTGGTACAACCACTCTGGAAAGCAGTCTGGCGGTTCCTCAGAAAACTGGGCATGACACTCCCGGAGGATCCGGCTATACCACTCCTGGGCATATACCCAGAGGCTTTACCTGCATGCAATAAGGACACATGTTCCACTATGTTCATAGCAGCCTTATTTATAATAGCCAGAAGCTGGAAAGAACCCAGATGTCCCTCAACGGAGGAATGGATTCAGAAGATGTGGTATATTTACACAATGGAATACTACTCTGCAATTAAAAACAATGAATTCACGAAATTCCTAGGCAAATGGTCAGATCTTGAAAATATCATCCTTAGTGAGGTAACCCAATCACAAAAGAACACACATGGTATGCAGTCACTGATAAGGGGATATTGACCCAGAATCTCGGAATACCCTAGACACAACCCGCATATCAATAGATTTCTAAGAAGATGGAAGGAGAGACCCCTGGTCCTGGAAAAACTGGATGTAGGGGAACACCAGGACAGAGTAACGAGAGGGGGTTGAATGGAGAAAAGAGGGAGGGAAGGGGGCTTATGGGACTTTCGGGGAGGGAGGAAACGGGAAAGGGGAAGTGATTTGGAATGTAAATTAAAAAAATAAAATAAAATAAATAAAAAAAAAATCACTAGTGATTAATTCCAAGATGCCAATACATCACTGTCACAGCAAGGACAGAAATAAAGGTTCTTCTCCTTGCAGTCATAACTAAGAGTGAGCCCAGATTAGAAAGATTTACTTCATGTTCCCCATGTCTCCTGTCTTCTTACCAAAGAGCTCATTCTTTCTTCATTGAATTGCATAGAAAACATCACATAGGAAAGGAGTGAAACACTTTATAAAAATCTTTACCGCCATTTTACAAGGGATTAAGTCATTGACTCCAACTGACCCCGACTGACCTGGAAAACAAACAGTTCTACAAATACCATCATTTATCAACCAGTATAAAAAATGTTGTGCTTAACATTTATGGTGGATATTCAGTTTAAAAGATTGCTTTCTTCCTCTGTATTTGTTGCTTTCAACAAATGATACATATTCATTATTCTGGGTCAGGGGCATGAAAGGGTACATAATCTAAGATTATAGCTATGCATTATTTTAGGTGGTAATGGTTGATTACATGGATTACCCAAGGCAAGGAAGGTTGTTTGTTACTTTGTTCTCCTAAAAGAAAATTAAAAAAAAAAACCAAAAACAGGTAGAGTACACAATAGGATCGCAGATTTAAGTCTTATGTGACCTCAAAGTGTATTATTAACTCTGGTGGTCAGGTCTAGCAAATGTCCCTGTCTTTTAGAATCTAAAAGATATTGTTATCATCATGTACTGCCACACCCACACCCAGGATACTGGTGTTCCAATTCTTTCTTTATTAATTATATTTTAAAATTAGCTTTAAAAAATAGTGAACTTTTATAAGGGAATTTCATTCATTTGCCAACTAAGTTCCACCCCTCCTTGATTTCCTCTTTGGCCCATTGGTTTTTTACTAGTGTGCGAAAATCCCATGCATTTATGAAATTTTCAGAATTCTTCCGCTATTGATTTCTGCTTTTATGCCACTGTGATCATAAAAAACAATATTTGAAATTATTATAATTTCCTTGACCTTGGGAAGAATTATTTTGTGTGTCAACATCTGATTCATTCTGGAGAATGTGCTCTGTGTTTATGCAAAAGATGCATACACTACTGCTATTGATGTGATGTTCTGGTGTCTGTCTTTCTATTTTATCCATAGTCCTACTGCTTTCTTGACTTCCTGTCTGGATAACCTATTCACCCTCTGGAGTGTGATTTTTAGGTCCTTTGCTTCTGTCCTTCTGCTACTGTTACTTCTTTCTTGGGTTCTTAATGGAAGAAGAATGGCTATGCCATTGGTTAGATGCATATACTGCAGTAATCATCTTAATAAGTTGACACATTCATGATCTTTGTCTGTTATTTTAATGTAGCTGCTTTTCTCTGATGCAATCATCAATATAATAGTAACTTGACTAAAAGTGGTCAAAAATCATAAACAGGGAGACATAAAAAGGCCAGTAGACATAAGGAAAACAGTACATCACCTGTCGTTACGCATATTACAATCACGGAGCTATCACATCAGGCAGGAAACTTTCTCTTTTGCTAGGTATTTGTTTGGAATATTTTTTTCCATCCCACATTTTTGTCTGTGTGTTATTTAGACTAAAGTGAGAGCTTTGTAAGATGTATATTATTGGACTTTAAAAATATGCAGGAAGGCCAGGCAGCGGTGGTGCACGCCTTTAATCCTAGCACTTGGGAGGTGGATTTCTGAGTTCGAGGCCAGGCTGGTCTACAGAGCGGATTCCAGGATAGCCATGGCTACACAGAGAAACCCTGTCTCGAAAAAACAAAAACAAAAAAAAATGCAGGAAGAACAGAGATGGCTCAGCAGTTGAGAGTACTTGCTGCTCTTCCAGAAAACCGGTGATTTAGTTTCCAGCACCCACCCATGTTGGGTGGCTCATAATCAGATGTAATTCCAGGAGATCAGATGCCCTCTTCTGGCCTCCTCAAGGGCCTACTACATGTGGCAAAACACATAAACACACACACACTGTCTGTCTCTCTGTCTGAATATCTCTCTCTCTCTAACACACACACACACACACACACTAATCAAAATTAAAATACATCTTGAAAAACATAAAAATAATTCCACTTAGTGCCCAATCTTTAAACAAGGAAAGTAACCGGGCGGTGGTGGCGCATGCCTTTAATCCCAGCACTTGGGAGGCAGAGGCAGGAGGATTTCTGAGTTCGAGGCCAGCCTGGTCTACAAAGTGAGTTCCAGGACAGCCAGGGTTACACAGAGAAACCCTGTCTCGAAAAACAAAAACAAAAAAACAAAAAACAAAAAAAACAAGGAAAGTAATCATTTATTTTCCTTTTTTATTGGCTATTTTATTTATTTACCTTTCAAAAGTTATTCTCCTTCCCAGTTTCCCCTCCACAAACCCCCTATTCCCTCCCCCCTCCACCTGCCTCTGTGAATGTGGTCCCTCACCCGCTCACTCCCTCCTGCCTCAGTGCCCTAGCAATTCCCTACGCTGGACCATAAAGCCTCCACAGGACCAAAGGGCTCCCCTCCCATGGATGCCAGATAGGGCAATCCTCTGCTACATATGCCACTGGAGCCATGGGTCCTTCCATGTGTACTCTTTGGTTGGTGGTTTAAAGGGAGCCTTGGGGCGGGGGGGAAGGTCTGGTTGGTTGATATTGTTGTTCTTCCTATGGGGTTGCAAACCCCTTCAGCTCCTTCAGTCCTTTCCCTAACTCCTCCATTGGGGTCCTCCTGCTCAGACTGATGTTTGGCTGCGTGTCTTGGATGTGTGTCTCTGCTTCTGCATTGGTCAGGCTCTGGCGGAACCTCTCAGGAGACAGCTATACCAGGCTCCTGTCAGCAAGTGCTTCTTGGCATCAGCAATAGCATCTGGGTTTGGTATCTGCAGATGGGATGGTGGGTGGGGCAGTCTCTGGATGGCCTTTCCTTCAGTCTCTGCTCCACTCTTTGTCTCTGTATTTCCTTTTGATAGGAGCAATTCTAGATTAATAATTTAATCAACTGGGGGCCGTGACTATCCACCAGTTGTTCACTGGCTCTTCTGTGGTTTCTTTGTACTTTTATTGCCATCTTACCATCTTCTCATGTGACTTGTTAAAAATTTGCAGTGATCTTTGATTTCTTTTCCATCAACTTTTTACATCAACTAGAGATTTTTTTCTTTGTGAGTACTTTGAGGTTGCATGAAACATCTTAAAGCTATACTATTCAATTTAAGCTAATTATACTCTAAGCACATTAAAATCTGCACTCATTTACCTCTCACACACACATGATTGAGGTCACACTCTACATATTTTCTGTTATGTACCAGTTCCCGTATTACTGTATCTATGATTATTTTAAATCTTTTCATCTTTTAACTTCTACATTCGAGTTAAGTGATTTGGCCATCACCATGAGAATATGAAAGTATTATGAATTTGATTATTTTGACTTCTGGTGTTAATTGTCAACTTAACAGAATTTAGAATCACCTGGGAGAGGGGCCTCTGGGCATCACTGAAGGGGGATCATGGTGATTATGTTAATTGATATAGGGAGCTCATCTTAACAGTGGGAAGGACCATTCCCTGGGCTGGGGATGCTGAACTGTCTAAAACCAAGAAAGCCAGCTGAGCAGCAGTAGCATCATCCGTCTTGTTTCCTGATTGTAGTTGCCATGTGACCAGCTCCCGTTGTGCTGCCTTCCATACCATGATGAACTGTAACCCTATAGCAATTATGATTGTTGCACAAGTAAACTATCCGTCAACAGTGTGCAAGGGTTTCCCTTTCTCTACATTCTTGCTAGCATTTATTATTCCTGTCTTTTTTGGTAATAACTATCCCAACAGTGACATAGTATTTCAAAGTGACTTTAAACTATGTTTCCCCAGTGAGGAGTCTAGTATAAACCACTTTTAGATATCTGTTGGCCATCTTTATATCTTCTTTTGAAAAGAAAAAAAATGGCTGTTAAATCTTTGACCAACTTTCAGTTAGTATTTTTTCTTGCTGTTGAATTTCATAAGTGTCTTAATTAAAATTGAGATGAAAATCTGTCTTAGAATCCCCAGATGGTATACTGATCAACAGGTACAAGGGTGGCTGTGGATTCTCTAGGTCCCTGGGATGACTTATACTGGATCACTGGGAGCAAATTTGACTCACTGATAAGAAAAAAATACAATTTATTTTCCAAATTGGCCATGTCATCTTAAATTCCTACCACCAAAGCCTGAGAAATAGTTACTTTATATTGTCATCAGTGCTCGCTATGGCCAGTTCCTTGCATCTAGTTTCATCTATTTGAATAAATATACAATATCTCTTTGTGGGTTCCTGTTGATTTTTAAATAAAAATGAGCTTATAATGCATCTTTGCCATCATAAGTTTCAATATTTTCTGACTTTATTGTGTTATTTGATTTCTTTGTAGCTGACCTGTAAGAATGTAATATTAGTCTAGATGCCTTTCTTCTCGTTACTTTAATGTGCTTCTAATGACAGAAATTTTCAATTTTGATGAAAGTATAATTCTAAAAATTTTTCAATTTATTTATACTTCTTTGTTTTAAGAAATATTTACTTGACTCAAGTTCACAAAGATAGTTGATCTCTGTTTTCTCCTAGAAGTCTTATAGACTTAGATTTTACATTTAGGAGTAAAATAACTTTTAAATCTTTATGTGCATTCTAGGAGTTACTTGAGGATTTCCCCAGCTTTGTCTTTGCATATGGCTGTCCAGCTGTTCCAGCAGTATTTGTCAAAAAGAATATCCTTGTCAAGTTCTGTTAAAAGATCAAAGGTATGACTGTAAATGCTAAGAGTCGGCTTCACAAAAGACAGATTGTGTTCCAAAGGGGGGCAGGAGAAGAGCATCACTGGGCACCAGAAAACTGATGGGAAAGCTGGAGGCAGGCAGAACCATAAGACAATGCAAAGAAAAGTGGGACCATCCTGTAGTTCCACCCCCTACTCCTTGGGAGATGAGAAGAAGAAACCCATACCACAGTCACAGTTAAAGCCACACTTCTCTAATAAAAATAGATAATCCTGGCCACACAAGAATCCCACAGTGCTTGCAAGCCTTGAGTCTATAGGCAGGGTTGGCGAGACAATTTTTCTTTCTGCATGGCAGACAAGGAAAAAGTAACCCAGTATGTCTCGCCCCATACTTCAGAGAAATATAGCTAGATAGGCCCTAGGTTGGTCCTAGGATTGTGAAGAGCAAAGTGATCAGTCTGTGGCAAAGAGAAAGCCCAATCACCTAAGGATTACAACAGACACTGATATTCCAAGGTCATAGCAAGCAGACTGCTTGGTCTCTGGAGCTTCTCCATGCTACCTTTGGTTTGATACTGGGTAACTGAGGACTCTGAGTCCAGATCTGACATGGGCACTGATTTCTGTAGCTTCCACTTTTCTGCAGAGCCATTTGCTGGTGGACAGGTTCTGAAAACCCTGTGAGCAACAGGCGGAGTTCTCCGTTCTCTTCCTTCAATGCAGACCTCTATGGTCTCTTTGCTTCTCCAACTCTCTAACATTAAGAGGATACCTTAAATGAATACCAACCTCAGGTGCACCAAGTAGAGGGCATCTGGAGTGAGTGGAACCTCCCTGGTCCCCAGGCCACAAAAGCTCACCATGGCTGACAATGGCTCATGGCATGTGAAAAGAGAAACCTACAGTGAGTGAAAACAGAAAAGATTAAGGGAGTATTACACTTAGGACACAATAAAGAAAACCAAACAAGAATGATTGCAGCCTTTACAGTCTCATCAGGCCTAGCCCAAGAAAACAGGAGGTGGGAGAGTTGTTATTTAAAAAGAAAGCATTCAAACCCAATGAAAAGATAAAGAAACCCCCCCCCCCAAATCTAGGGAAAGATATCAGCAACCAGACCCAGGATGCATTTGGAGCCCAAACTGACACAGGCTAAAGAGAGGTTCTCCACATTATACTCTGGACAAAATGCTGAGACTACAGAGCAAGTAGACAGAAATAAAGCCACAAGACTCGTTCACAAAGGCAAACTTATCAGAGTGACCTCAGAGCTCTAAAAGTCAGGAGAGTGTGTCATGATGCATTTCAATCCCCAGAAGCAAAGGACTGTGAGTCCTGATGACTGGATCTGGTAAATTCATTTCTCAAAACTGATGAAGAAACAAAGATTTTTTCCAGCAGAAAAACAGATGAGGCAAGTCAAGGCAGGCTTGCAGGAAGCGCTGAAAGCAATCCTACATACTGACTTGGGAAAAAGGCACAAATCTGTGAGCTTAGGGAAGCATGCATTCCATAAGGAATGAATGAGCACAAAGGAGCCAGAAAGCTGTAAAATCCCTGGGAAGAATAAGGGAGGAGGCAAAGGAAAAACATATAAAGCAACCAGGAAAAATAAAAGATAAAAATTCATGTTGACCTCTTAATAATTACCCTCAGTGTAAATGGTTTTAACTCTCAATTAAGATGTAGTCTGGCTGATTGTATTAAAAGACAAGCTTCAACTATTTTTTTTTTGTCTGCAAGAAATATCTTGATGGCAAAGAACTGGTACTCTTGGAAAGTATGGAAAATGATACACCAGACAAGTGGAAATTAAAAGCAAGGGTGGTTGCATTCATATCTAACAAAGTAGACTTGAGGGCAAAATCAAGAAAAAGACAACTCCTGCTCGTTAATGAAGAGAACAATCCACCTAGAAGGCATAATGATTGTAAATGTATATGCAACGAGTGTGCATGTGTTACACTAATGGGCAACATCAATACCTCATTTTTATCAATAAATAGACAGCTAGCACAGGGAAAATAACTTAATTGAGTAAGCTGCAGCTTAAACGGAACTATAAATGATGTATAAACGGTATGCATACATCTATAGAATTTTCCACACAGCAATTATAAAACACATTCTTCTCAATGGGCCTTGGAACCTGCTCAAAAACATATCACATTTTAGATCACAAAACAAGTTTTAAAAAATAAAAAATAAACCTGAATAAGTCAGGAATCTTATGAGAACATGATAATTTTTTTAAAAGCTAAACATTAACAGCAAGAAAAGCTACAGTCACAACACTGATATGTAGAGACTGACTAAAATATTTTCAAATGATCAAGTGAGTCATTGAAAAATGAGAAAGAGCTTTTTTAAAAATCTTTAGAATTAAAAAGCGACTTACCAGAACTTTCGGGGTACATGCACAGAAGTTCACATAGGACATTAAACACAAACAAATTTAGCTGGGTGCAGTGGCTCAGACCTTTAATCCCAGCACTCAGGAGGCACAGACAGGAGGATTTGCATGAGTTTAAGGCCAGTCTGGTCTACATAGTGAGTTCCAGGATAGCCAAGTCTACAAGTGAGACCCTGTCTTAGAAAAAAAACAAAACACAAAATTAAATGATAAAACTCAAATAAATCACTTAGTCATGCATTTCATGATCTTGGGAAAAGCCAAGCCCTGAGAGATGTAAAGAAAAAACAAAAACTAGGATGCAAGTCAGGAGAATGATAAAAAAAGAGGAGTGCAAATAATCAATGAAACGAAGAGTTGGTTTTTAGAATAGATGAAAAGATAGATGAACCCTCTGCCAAATTGTCCAAAAAGAAGAGAAGACCCAAAGTGAAGCAATTTGAGATGACAAAGAAGACATTACACTAGACACTAATGAAATCTAGAGGATCATTGTGGAATAATTTTGCCATTTAGAAAAAAAAGGTAGATTAATTTCTTGACACATATGGCCATCAGCATTAAATCAAGTGGATATATACAGTTTAAACAGCCTATAATGAGTAACAGTACTGAAGCGTTAATAAAGAAAGGGCCAACAAGGAGAGGCCCAGGACCAGGTTCATTAATGAATGCTACCAGACCTTTGAAAAATAATTAACTTCAATCCTCATTCAAACTATCTGATGAAACAGAAAGGGAGGAAATGCTACTAAACAAATCCAATATCATGTTTCCAAACTAGATAAAGACATGACAAAGATATAGGCCATCTTTCCTGAAGAAAAAAAAGTACTCAGAAACTGAACCCCACATGTTAAAAGCAGCATCTATCCTGATCAAGTGTGTGTGTGTGTGTGTGTGTCTTTTGATGTTATGGATGATAAAATTATAGCCAGTATTAGGTGAAATGAGGAGAAAACTGAAGCATTTCCTCTAAAATCAGGAAGGAGAGAGGCATATTTACTCTCACCTTTTATTCAATATCAATGCTTGAATACTCCGCCAGAGCAATAACGCAAGAGAAAAGAATGAAAGGGATCCAAATAGGAAAAGAAGTCAAACTATCTGAGTTTCATGGTATGACTGTTCAAAGACATTAGTGGTTCTTGAGAAAATGCTTAGGTTGGATAAAGAGTATTGGCAAGAGTGGGTGGATGCAGATCTACCATATAAAAACTGGCATGCTTTTTATATACTATTCCAATTAAGAAATTAGAAAAACAAACCTATTCAGAATAACCTCAAATAATACCTGAGAGTAAACTTAAGCAAGGAAGTGTTTACCATAAAACTCCCACACAGTGAAGAAAGCCATTGAAGAAGACGCTGGCTGGAAAGGTGTTCTGTGGTCATGGATCTAAAGAATTCTTATTGTGGAAGCGGCCATTTTCTTGATGTTACATCAGTGCAGTTCCCACCAAAATTCTGGTGCTTTTTAACAATAGAAAAAATGCTAAAGTTCATGTAGAATCTCTCTCTCTCTCTCTCTCTCTCTCTCTCTCTCTCTCTCTCTCACACACACACACACACACACACACACACATAGACACTCACACAGACACACATATACACACACACACAGACACACATCTCAAATAGCAACACAGTCTAGAGCAAAATGACAATACTGGATGTATGACAATACTTTTAAATTATTCTAGTAAACCAGAGTAAATAATAACAGCAGCAGGGGCAGCAGCATGAGACTGGCAAAATGGCTCAGTGGGTAAAGCTACTTACTGCAGAGTTTGAGCTCCAGAACTCACATAGTGAAAAGAAATGATTCTTGAAAATTATCTTGTCATCTCCACATGTGTACACTCACACAAACTCAATAGATACATAAAAATTTAGAAATAATTCTCTTGAAATCAGCATAGCATGGCACCGAGACAGACAAGCAGGCCAGAGGACTAGAATAGAGGGCCCCAAAACAAAGGCATGCAGTGACAAAGGAGCTGAAAATATACATTGGAGAAAATGTATTTATTTTCTTCTTCATTAAGCAATACTAGGAAAACTGGGCCTCTGTATACAGAAGAGTGAAGTGAGATTTCTGTCTCTTACCTTGTATGACAACCAATCAAAATAGACCAAAGACCTACTGAAAACTCAGGGTAACATTTCAAAGTACAGACGTAGAGGACCAAAGAGATAGCCCAGGGGGTCAAATGTTTGCTGTGATCAAAAGACTCATGCAAAGTCTGAGTGGCCATGCATGCCTGGAATCCTAGTGCTGGAAGGTAGAGACTGGACAATGCCAGGAGCTTATTGGTCAGTCAGCCAATAAGTGCATTCCAGGTTTAGCGCAAGATTGTCATTAAAAAAAGAAGGTAGAAAGGGACTGAGAAAGACACGTGCACATGAGCATGTGTACCCACACACTCATGCAGATAATACACACGTATACACACACAGAGAGGGAGAAGGAGGGGGAGGGACAGGGGGAGGGAGAGGGAATACCAAAAAGATACAGTCACAGTCAAAAGCTTTCTAAGTAGAATTCCAGTAGTCCAGGGAATAATAGAAAGAACTGGTAGGCGGGATTGCATGAAATGAAACATCTTCTGCACAGCAGTGCAAACAATTAGTAAGCAAAGAGATGGTCCATAGAACAAGAGAAAATTCCCACCAGATATGCATTTGGTAGGATAGTAATATCAAGAACTAAAATAATTAAGACCCCAAACAAAATAATCCAGTCAATAAATTGACAAATGGATCCAATTAAATGTTCTCAGAAGAACAAATGGCCAATAACGATATGGGAAAGTGTTCAATATCTTTAGCCATCAATGAAATACAAACCAAAACCACACTGAGACTCTACCCTATCCCAGTTGGAATGGCTACTACCAAGAAAATATGAGGGAGGAGGACTGACTGTGGAGCACTTTCTTGTGGCCATGATACCCACAAACTCACAACCCTTATGGTTGCTTGTATTGTGCCTATACAAGATTGAACCAATAAATGTTCAGTCACAATTGGGAAGGTCCCACGAGGCCCCACCCGCATCCAGAGGAGTAGTCAAGGAAGTTACTCTCTTCTGTAAGGTAGCCTCTGGTGAATTACTCATGTGGCAGTGGATAGCTGCACATCCCTGCCCACTGGAGTAGCCTAGTAAAACTCAATCACTCAAACATGAAACTGGGGCAGGGACTTGGTGTGGGGAAGAGAGGGTTTGTGGGAGGGGTGGAGAATGGGACTAGAATGTAATAGATGCATAAATGAAATTGTTAAAGATAAACATACTTTTAAAAAAAAAGAAAATCTGGGAATGGCCAAAGCTCCTCAGTAAAAGATTGCTGCTGCATAGGTGTGAGGACCTGGGATCCACTCCCAGAAATCACATAGAAAATCCAAGCATGGTCACAGGCATGCACTCATGGTCCCAGCACTGGGGAGACAGGGGCAAGTGGATCTCAGGGATCACTGACTAGTGATCTATCCAACCCAGTGAGAGACCCAGTCCCAGAGAAGAAAAGAGATTGGGTAGTACCTGAAGAACGACACTGGAGCTTTTCTTGTGATGTCACATGCAAACACACAGTACATATGCACACACATACATATATGTACCCACGTACACATACACACCAGACACACAAAGAGGCAGACAGACAGAAGCAGATAGACAGAAAGAGGCAGGCAGACAGACAGAGGCAGGCAGACAGACAGACAGACTGCAGAGGCAGACAGACAGACAGACAGACAGACTGCAGAGGCAGGCAGTCAGGCAGGCAGACAGACAGACGGACGGACGGATGGACAGATGCAGGCAAGCAGACAAACAAGCAACAACTGTTGGCAAGGATGTGGAGGGGAAAGGACCTCTAAACATTGCTGGTGGGAATGCAAATCAGAGCGGTGATTATGGAAATCAGTTCCTAGGTTCCTCAGAAAAGTCTAGAAACAGAAACTGCTGTATGATCTTATTATGCCACTTGCGGGAGTATACAAGAGAGATAGCTGCACATTCACGTTTATTGTGACACTATTCACAATCACCAAATTATGGAATCAGCCTTGCTGTCCATCAGCAGATGAATGCATAAGGAAAACAAGACAGACTCAGACAGATAAATACAACATACTCTGTTTGATGTGTGAAAGTTAGATTATAAAAGGAAGACATGAAAGTTGAGACTATTTGGGGAAAGCAAGGAGATCAAGACCAGTGGAATTGGGCAGAGGCACAAGGGAGAAATGGGGAGTAAGGACAGCACATGCATGAAACTGTCATAGCAGGACCAATAATTCTGTATAATTAAATTATGCTAATGAGAAAAATACGTAGATCTCATTGGATATATAATCTCATGTCTAGATTCTGAAAAAAAAAGAATATTTTTGTGCCTTTGGAATTTTGTCAAAATCGATTAGCACTGAACCCCGTTCGTATATACATGTTACCAAAATGTTTTATTTTTATTATTTTAAATCGCTTAACATGTTTCCATATGGAATTTTCATACACATTTCATTTTGATGAACTACCATATATTTGTGTTATATTTTCAGATTCTCTAGACTGGTCCAGACAACATTTTATTGCTGATGTTGTAGTCTTACCAAGATCATGTGTTCTTTATCATTAAAGCTCTTCATGCTGAATTTTATTCCGACTCTCTGTCTTAGTCAGGGTTTCTATTCCTGCACAAACAACATGACCAAGAAGCAAGTTGGGGAGGAAAGGGTTTATTCAGCTTACAATTCCACATTGCTGTTCATCACCAAAGGAAGTCAGGACTGGAACTCATGCAGGTCAGGAAGCAGGAGCTGAGTTAGAGGCCATGGAGGGATGCTTCTTACTGGCTTGCTTTCCCTGGCTTGCTCAGCTTGCTTTCTTATAGAACCCAAGACTACCAGCCCAGGGATGGCACCACCCACAGTGGGCCCTCCCACCCTGATTGCTAATTAAGAAAATGCCTTACAGCTGGATCTCATGGAGGCATTTCCTCAAGGGAGGCTCCTTTCTCTGTGATAAGTCCAGCTTGTATCAAGTTGGCACACAAAGCCAGGCAGAACACTCTCCAAATGTTGTCTCTTTTGAAATGCTTTTGGTCACTCTGTTATTCTCTATGGCCTCAGAATGCTTTACCCAAAACTTAGAGGCTTAGCCTAATACACATTATTTCATATTTTCTGTGAGTTGGGACATCCCTAACAGTTTAGTTTGCCTTTTTTTTTGGGGGGGGGAGGGAGTTGCCATAAGATCTTAAACAGAAAGTCATCTGAAGGCTTAACTCTGTTAGATAACTTACCACAACGGCCGTTGGCCAGAGACTTCAGTGTCCCATCTTAGGCTTCTCTATAAGTCTGTTTTTAATACTGCACTAGCTTCTGAATAATCAGAGTGTGTAGGGTGTACATGTGTGTGCACATACATGTGTGTTTGTGGGTATTCACAAACATGGGTACATGTGCCTATGGAGACCTCAGGGCAGCACACAGTATTATCCTCAGGAACACCACAGACCATCATGGAGATGGAGTCTCTCATTGTCTTGGAACTCACCAATTAGCACGACGGAATGACCAGTGCGCACCAGGGAGATTCTGTCTCCACCCCCGCCCCCCCCCCCCTGCAGCTAAGATAATGGGTTCTCACTACAGGTTAGGAGGGCTCTTGGCTTCACACTCAGGTCCTCGAGCTTACAAGGTAAGCACCTTAATGACTGAGCCATCTATTAAGTTCTTGGGGCAAGGGATTTGTTTCTAACACGTTATTCCTTGGAAGGGCACCGGTGCTAAGATTTAGTTGTTCACTGTAATTTCTTGAAAGTTTTGACTCTAAATTCTCCAAACTGAGATGGATCTTCTCAATGGAAATTTGATGGAGAGTTTGGCAAAACCCATTTGAGGGAAATAAGATAAGCGTGTCCACCTCAGTCACCTAGACAACAGACTGATTTTCTTGTGTGAAGGGAACCTCCCATATTTATAAATCAATGACTTTCCAGAAAATGAACTTTGTTATATATATTAAGAATATTGAGATGGAAATCACACAATGTATCCCTGGTTGGCCTGGAACTAGCTGTATAGTTCCAGGCCTCAAACTCACAGAGACCTACCTGCCTCTACTTCCTAAATTCTGGGATTAAAAGCATTAAATGCCTGGTCCCGTTCTAGTGCTTAATAGGTAAAATACATTTAAATTTCATAATTTGTTAAAAATGAGCAGATAATTACTAAGAATTGATGTTCTTCCTTTTCATTCCTACCATGTGACAAAATTCAACAGCAATATTATATGACTCTGTTTTTCTTTTTTCGTGAGAGTTTTATATACCATTATGCCTCATTTGGGTCATTGTATAGATACTGTATGATGCATGTAGACAAACTAAGATGGTAGTGAGTTTAGTAGTTGATATCATCTCAGGAGAGCATCATCATGTAGGCTTCTGTAACTGACCAAAATGTTACTTGGTTTATTCCTCTGTGAACTCAGTCTCCTCAGCAAACATTGTTCTAGTTTTATTTCTGTTCCTATGACAAATATTTTGACAAAGGGAGAATTCTAAAGAGAAATGGTCAATTTGGTTTATAATTCCATGTCACAATCCAGGATTTCAGGGAAGTCAAGGCAGACACTTAAGCATGTAGTCACATCACATCCCTGGGGGTAGAAAGGGGAGAGGGAGAGGGGGAGGGGAGGGGAAAAGGAGAGGAAGAGGGAGAGGAAGAGGGACGGGAAGAGGATGGGAGGAGGAGGGGGAGAGGGAGAAGGAGGGGAAGGGGGAGGGGAGGGGAGGGGAGGGGAGGGGAGGGGAAGAGGAGTGGAGGGGAGGGGGAGGGGAGGGGAGAGGGAAGGGGGAAGGGGAGAGGAGAGGGGGCGGGGAGGGAGAAGGAGAGAATTCATACCTTTGGTTTTCTTGCTTGCTTGCCTTCAGCTCTTTTGTACAGTTCAGGACCCCTCACAGTGGGCTGGGTTTTCACTTAACAACCAAGACAATGCCCAACAAACATACCTAAAGGTCAACCCGATCTAGGAAATTCATCATTATGATTCAGTTCCCTGATGATTCTAGGGTGTGTCAAGCTGACAGGTAAGACTAACCAGTGCAGTTATAAAACTATTCAAACTCTCCGAGCTATTCAGACAATGCATTTCTCCCGAGGAAGCTTTACTAAGTTTATATCTTTCATGAAAAATGATCATCTCTGTTTTCTTATTTATAGCCACAGTATTGTTTTAAAAAAAAAAATCCTTGCATTGCCTTTTTAATATCTGAAGTATTCGTATGGCCTTTTCTTCTTAATTTATTATGTTATTCATTTTCTTTTCTTTTGTTCTTGATCAGTTCTGGCATCAGGTTTATCAATTTTATTAACTTAAAAAACTTGATTTAATTGCTTTTCTTTATTGTCTTGTTGTTTTCAGTTCTATTTATCCCATTCTTAGAATTATTATTTCTTTCTGTTGTTCTGCTCACTTCTTTCTACCTTATCATAGAAAGGGAAAACTTATTATATAACACTATTATGTAACACAAATATTTACTGTTAAAAGTTTATCTTTAAAAACTTTTGTACATTTCATGTGGTGTTTTATTTTTGTCAAATCAAAATTGGTTGCTAGTCTTCCCTGTGACTTCCCTTGTGACTCATTATTTTTTTAGAAGTATGTTGGCTCATTTCCAAGTCTGAGGAAAAATTTCAAATATTTTTTCTGTTACTAAATTTTATTTTAATTCTATTGTGATAAGACTATATGCCTCTTACATAGTTAACTACCTCAATGTTTTAAAAACTTTTTCTACGGTTTAGTAGATGCCCTATTTTAGTAAACATTCCATGTACACTTGAAAAACTATATTCTCTTCTTGTTGGGTGGGATGTTATATAAATGTCAATTGGATTATGTTCGTTAATAATGCTTAGGGCATCTTTCTTTAGTGATTTTCTGTCTGCTTGTTCTATTAACTAATGAGAGAGCAGTTGAAGTCTTCAACCACAGTAAAAGATTTCTCTCTCGAGAAAATTCGATCAGTTTTTAATAAAATATTTCTTATTTAAGAATTTCATACATGTATGCAATATATATTTTGATCACATGCACCCACAACTCTTTCCCCCAGTGACTTGTAGACCCACCCCATCCCCAACATCCCCTCCCAAGTTCATGTAATTTTTTTAATAACCCAATGAGTGCTGCCCATATGTGTGGGGCCATTCACTGGAGCATAGGTTGTCCTACCAGGAGCCACATCCTTAAAGAAAACTGGCTCTGCCACTCACAGACACCATCAACCGTTAAAAACTCACCAGGTAGAGCTGGTGGATTATGTGCTTCTCCCTTCTTCACGCTAGAATGTTGGCCAGCTTGATGTCCTACAGAGTCATGTTTGGGAAATCACAGCTGCTTCAAGGTCCCCAGTACATCAGCCCTGTCATGCCCAGAAGACAGTTTTGCTACCCTTCCCCTTGAGCTCTGGTGGCAAGGACCAGCCTTGGCTTGGTTGGGGGTCCTGAGGAAGGGGTGCTTGTCTGCCTTTACTCTACTCTTCTGAAACATTTGCTGATTCTTTGGGGGAGCAGGTGTTATACAGATGTCTCATTTGTGTCTGAGCAATCCACTGACTCTTGTTCTCTGCACGTTGACCAGTTGTACTTTTCTGCCTTTGTTACTGTTTATTGCATTAAAAAAAAATTGCCAGGAAAGGATATAGAGACTGAAGTAGGCACCTTCTGTAGCCAGGCAGGACTTCCAGAGGAGGGATGAAGACATCAATCAACCCACAAAACCTTCTACCCAACATTTACCTTGCATACAAGGTATGCAGGGATAGAGATGGAGCAGAGACTGAGGGAACAGCCAACCAATGATTGCCCCAATTTGAGACCAGTCCCATGTGAGAGAGCCAACCTATGACACTACTAATGATACTCTGCTATGATTGCAGACAGGAGGCTAGCATAACTATCTCCTGAGAGGCTTCATCCAGCAGATGGAGGAGACCCAGAGCCAAACATCAGGTGGATCTTAGGGAGTCTTATGGAAGAGTGGGGGGGGGGGGAATCGAGCAAGCTGGAGGGATCAAGGACACCACAAAAAGACCTACAGAGTCAACTAACCTGGGCCCATGGGGGCTCAAAGAGACTGAGCCACTAACCAGGGACCATGCAGGAGCTAGACCTAGTCCCCCTACATATCTGTAGCAAATGTACATCTTGGTCTTCATGTGGGTCCCCCAACAAGTAGAGCAGGGGCTATCTTGGCCTTGGTTCCCTGCCATTGGAATATGCTCCCCCAACCTGGACTGCCTGGTTGGGTCTCAGTGTGCCTAGTGCTGCTGGGACTAGATGTCCCAGGGTGGGGTGGTACCCAAGGGGGAGCTCCCCATTCTCTGAGGAGAATTGGGGGGAGAATGGGGGAGGAATTTGTAAGGGTGGAACTGGAAGGAGAGGAGGGAGGAGGGCTTTGATTGGGATGCAAAATGCACAAAAAATAATTGAGGAAAAAAAGAAACTTCTCTAGTTAGTCTGAAACTGCACTAATTTATGGGTTTGGGTCAGATTTAGAGTACCAGGCATTTGTTTCCTCCTATAGAGTGTGCCTTTGATCCAATTGAATATCAGTATTCATTGTATTCGTGCTATTACACCCATGGACATCTATTGGCACGTGAGTCAGCACTATAGCTCACAGGGTTCATGGCTGGGTTTGACTTGATGACGTTTCCCCATGGAATCCACACAGTACCTCCAAACAGTATGAATCCAAGTCAGCAGGGAGGAGCTCTCCAGTTAGTACCAACTTGATTTCTCCATGTCATGTGACCAAAGCGTTTGATATCTTGGTCTCTTTATAATACACTGGCCCCTTTCCCTGTCAGCAATCCTTATTTCCTTTTGGTTCCTTGTGGTTCCTTTTGGTAAGTCTACGTTGTTTAATATTAATCCAACTCTAGCTTTCATATATTAATATTTGGCATTCAGTTTCAGCTTATCTATACAAAGTGGCATTCTTTTAGATAATCGTATACTCAGACCTTTTAATTCATTTTTATGTCATCTAGATTTTATTTGAATTGTATACATTATATTTCTTCAACGTATTTATTTAACAGAGATTTAAAATCTAACATTTTGTTTTCAATTTGTATTTTCGGATCTTCTAATTCCTTCCTTTTTGAGGTAGGGTATCCTGTAGCTCAGGCTAGCCTGTAACTTGTTAGGTAGATAAGAATGACATTGAATTTCTGGACTTCATGACTTCCTTTCTCACACTCTGAGATTGTAGACTCGACGATACTCAGTTTATGTGTTGCTGGAGAGGCTCAGGGCTTGATGCATGCTGGGTGAGCACTCTACCAACTGAATTACAGTCCCAGACCTTCTTTCTTCTACTTTTGTAGGTTAAAAAGTTGGGATTTTTTTAAGCTAACAAATACTTTATGTGGTTCCATTAGCTAAGTTTCTTTGCTTTGTTTCCTGTGGTTATTCTGTGATTTGCAATATGCATTTCTAACTTAGCACACTTTGCCTTCAAAAATACTACACTGGTTTACATGTAAGAATCGTGTGCTTCCCTTACTTTTATTCCATGTTTTAAACTTTGTAGTACGTGTGTGTGTGTGTGTGTGTGTGTGTGTGTGAGAGAGAGAGAGAGAGAGAGAGAGTGTGTGCATGTGTGCATGCATGCCTGTGTGTGTGTGTGTGTGTGTAGTGTAGTGTGTGAGAAGGACCTCAAACGTCCTCCTCTATTGCTCTGCCTATTCCTTTGAGGCAGGCTATCACTCTGAACCCAGAAATCTTGTTTGGGCCACCTGACTTATTCATTGGGTGTGAGGATCTGAATGGGGTCTGACGCTGGTTCCCTCCCCCCCCCCGCCCCGCCCTCCAGCTCTCTCTCTCTCTCTCTCTCTCTCTCTCTCTCTCTCTCTCTCTCTCAAATCACTTGTGTAAATAATCTTTTAAATGAAAAAAAAGTGAGTTGTATTTCATATTTGCATCTGTGTTTGATATTTTCAACACTCTCCATTCCTTTGTGTATATTTAACTTTCATCTGCTGTCATTTCTCTTCTTAGCATTTTCTTTTGACTCATTTTTCTTCTGCTGTACATGGGACACATGTTCCTACTTGCTAATATGACTATTAATTTTTAACTAGGTTCCAGAAATATTGTTGCATACTGGATTTTGTTGTATTCCCTTTTTTAAAACAAACAAACAAACAAAACCTTTTATTTTGGCAGAATATGTTACTTGAGGACCATTTTGACCACTTCAAGGCTCATTCATGTTTTCGTGGGTTAGTTTGGCATCATCTCTATCAAAGGATGTCTGTTTTGATGGCTCTGCTAACTTCTCTGAGTCATTTCCAACCTCCCACCCCTGTTAGTGAGAACTGAAGTGATTTCCATCTCTGGATGAGTTCCTTGACCTTTTCTTGATTTATAGCCAATCATTGTTTTGTCTTTTGAAATTGGGTCCTATACTCTTTGTGTGTGGTTTTTCAGCCAAGACTCCAGAGAGCTCCTAGGTCATTCTCTAGAACTCTTTCTCTGCATAACTCCTCTCTCCATTGCTCTGCCTCATGCGTTCCTGCCACTCAAGACTCCATGGACTCGGACACCTGCCTCTCAAGATGAATCTTGGAGATTGCTTGGTTTTCTCTCCTCCCCACAGGCCAGAAACTGCTTCCTTGATGAAGTCCAGGCTAACTGTACTTCTCGCATGGTTTGTTCTCCTCTGCTCAGGGATTAGTCCTGGAAACGCTGTTTCAGACAAGCTTGTTTCCTCGCTAGTACCAAGAGCGCTTTCTGGATTCTGCTTCTGCAGTGCCAGACTGGGAATTACTGCAGATGGCCTCTTCCACTCTCCTAGGTGTATTTCCTGGTTACTCAGGGCCTGCTCTTCTCTGGCATTCTTTCGTTCCTCGTGGATATTCATCATTTAATCAAATAGGTATCAAAGAGTATCTGATTGATCAAGTTTGTATTTCCTGGTTATTAGTTTTATTAGAATAAGTTTTTTTTCATATACTTTTTGAATATACTCCCCCAAACACAAACTCTTTAGTAACAGGGTCTTGATCTTCATTTCAACTAATCTGTTTCAGGATATTTTTAAAATACATAGCAGCTTCCAATGTGGTGTGTTTAGCTGTGTTTGCTGCTATTGGGCCCTCACTGGTGCTTTGTTTTCCCTAAGACTTTCCTATGTTCCCTTTGACTGGCCGCATCTCTTTTTAACTCCCTTCCTTAGCTGACTAGTTTTATGTCAACTTGACACAAACTACAGTTATTTTGGAAGAGGGAATGTCAGTTGAGAAAAATTACCCTGCTAAATTGGCTTGTGAACAAGCCTATGGTACATTTTCTTGATTAATGGTTAATGGGGGGGGAATCTGCTCAGTGTGAGGGGGTCACCCTGGGCTGGTGGTCCTATGCTGTAAGAAAGCATGCTGAGGAAAGAATCTGGGTATTTCATAAGTACTGTTCCTTCATGGCCTCTGTTTTAGTTCCTGCCTCCAGGCTCCTGTTCTGATTGAGTTCCTGTCCCAACTTCCTTTGATGATGTGGTGGACTGTGATATGGAAGTGTTAGCGAAATAAACCTTTTCCTCTCCAGCTTGCTTCTGGTCATGGAGTTTTGTCACAGCAACAGAATCCCTAACTAAGTAAGACATTTTCTCTATATATTGTATTCCTAGCTTTTTAGGTGTGTGTGGATAGCTTTAAATTTTCAGTGGGACTCTAGACTTGACAAATCTAAAACAAGTCACTATTTCTACCCTCAACAAGCCAGGAACATTTAAACCTTTTTCACTCTGAACTCTTAATCCTGAATGGTTTGAGTTCTACCCTCCATCCACTGCCTGATTGTTCACCTTGTTTTCGCAAACCCCATATGATGTATTTATTATCATGTTTATTATCTTAACTCTGTGTCCATTGCTGTTTGTGTTCTGTTCACCATTGAGCTTCCTGTCTCACACTCTCCTTCCAGATTTATCTCCTTTATTTATTTATTTTTCTTTCCAGGAGATCTTATGTGTCTTTCCGTCTTTATCCTTCCCAATACCTCTACATTTCTCCTCTACATTATGATCATAGCTTACACTTGGCAATTGTTTTGAATTGGAAAAAACCTATTTATGGGCTTGCAGTTCTTTTCCTCGGCATTTTAAAGACATAATCCATTATGCTGTGGCCTTAACACTGCTGTGGAGGATTGCTGCAGACACAACTGTCATTTATTCGCCTGTTAGGTTTTCTCTGACTTGAGTATTTAGCACTTTCACATGATGTGCCTCGTTAGTACTTATGTTTATTTACCATGCCAAACCATTGTGGTTTTAAATATATATCAAGTCAAATTTATCTTCAATGCGGAACAGATTTGCCCCTTATGTAGTATCTCCATTCTTTCCATCCCAAACTCCTGAGCATTCACTGTCGTTTATCCTAAGCTACTGAGCATTTACTGACACTCATCCTAAACTATTGATATTTACTGATGGTTTATTACTTTACCCTGTTTTCCATCTTCTCATATTTCTGTCTTTTGTCACAAGTTGTTTTCTACTTTGAGTTAAGCTTTAGTCCTTTGTAAAAGTCTTTTGAAACTTCTAGTTCATTTATTTTCTGTTCTCTAGTTCCAACCTGTTCCCACAGAATTTTTCTTTCAAAGTCAGAGTTTTAAATTTCTATTTGGCTCTCTTTAAAGACTACATATTCTGGGGGGAGTCAAAGGAAGTATGTGGTCTTATTTCATTGTACACATACATGAAATGAAGAGAACATTTTAAATCTTTCGTGTTCTGAGTAATTACGCTGTCTTCACATCATAGAATTCATGTTATACTTTAAAGATCTCAATTCTTTTTCTATAATCATGATCTTCCAGGTTCTCTTTCAGGGTGTCCAGTTCCTGGTGCTTAATCTTCCTATTAATTGTTTCTGTGAGTTCTTACTTGTGGTAGAACATTTACCCCTGCATTTTGCCATTTTTTTCTGTAAGCCCATCCCAACAAGGTGATTTCTCTACTGTAAAACCAATGGTATGTCATACCATGGAAGCATCCCTCCAAAGAAAATTAACAGCTGCATCTATTAGCAATCCCCAGGGTTACAGTAAGTAGAAAAGTATCCTTATATTAATATAAATTTACTGGCTTGAAATATTCAGCTAACAGAATTATTATAAATTTGAGCTTCAAACCATGTCCCAGAGTTTCTATTTCCCAAAGAATATTTTCCTTTAGCACCCAGAGCATGGACAGGCCAAACAATACTCTTCACGGTTGCCTTATGTTCAAAAGTTGTTCTTGTCTCCCATTTTCCTTCTCTAGAAAATGTGTGCATCTGCTGGTTTTGTCTTCGCCTAGATCCTAGTTCCAAATTCTGCTCTGTATGGATGTGAAGTTGCCAAGCCAACATCTCCTCAACTACACCCCATCTAGGGCATTCATAGTATTCAACGATTCCACCCTGGGTCCTAGTTTTCTCTTTCATTTCCCCCATTTTTTTCTTGAAAAGTAAACAAGAAATAAAGGAGCAATACAGGTTTAGTTTGATATAATAAGTATTTCTAGACTATCCTAGCAGCAAGAGTCTCGAATTTCCCAATCCATAGATCTCAAGTCTGCTTTATTAATGAGCATGTCTCCATCATGTAAGCAATTAGACAAGAGCAAAAAGACCGTTTTACTTAAACTAAGTCATTTCTATCTTTACCTCGGTGGCAGTTCTCTTTATTGACTTGTATTTCAAGTTTTCATCCAAGCTGTATTGGTTGTGCAGATTAAAATCAAATTTTTAAATAAAAGTATGTGTGCATGGACAGAGGTGACAATTCCAAGGATGTGGGACATCTTAAAGACAAAGGCAGAAAAGAGACAATTGAATCCCAACATGGACTGGATTGCTAACAGATGTCCAGCATGCTTCAAGCTCAGTGACTGTGGTCTTATCTATCTCTGTTCGTTTGACACCATTCTTCTTCAGATTGGCCTTTCCTACTCAACAGGCCCAAGATGTTGACTTAAGATGGCTGCCACATGGGTTACCTGCTCAATGTTACCCCATCCCAGGGACCAGCTTAGCTGAAAAGCATTGCCTGCTCTCATTTAACTCCTACAAGAGATAACCCGATTGGCTCTCGGGGTCACATGTCTATACTGGCTCTCTCATCTATGAATAAGGGGAGCAGGACCACATGATATGTATGTACATAGTTCCTAGGTCATATTCATAGCCAGCAGTTGTCACAAATGAAGGAGACTGATGGTTGGGAAGGTGCCTGTTAACATAGTTATACTTCCTTGAGCAGGAGTCTTGCCCAAGATGTTGTTTCTTACGGGTTGACCAAGAATTTTAAGAGGAGTTTGAAATACTGTTGCATGGCCTTTCCTGGGGAGAAAGGCCCCAGGAAAAATATCTTTGACTCCAGATAGGACATCAATAACAGACCAAAGAAACAATTCCACTCAAGTTTCACTTGGTGAACCAATGAACCAATTTATTGGGGTTACTTACAGGAGCATGGTATCATAAGAGCTGCACCCCTGGAGCTCCCTACACAACTTGAAGGCAGTGAGCAAGTAAGAATCCCCTCTTCCTGGCAACTGTTCACTGCTTAGGTAACATGAAGGTAAGACCACATGAATATTGCTCCTTTCTGAGCTTCCCAAGCCTGGGAAGCTGCATGATCTTCCTTCCAGCCTCCAGGAGGGAATGCTTCAATTCAGAGGAAATGGCTGCAAGATACAGATGCTGAAAGCCTCTCATTATAATGAACCATTCCTCTGTGGGAGGGAGAATAGAGATCCTCAGGCAGAAATGGGAAGCTAGCATAAAGTCATCCTCACATACATGCCTTGTCTAGATGACACAAATTGAGTAAAGAAGACCCTCTCCCTGAAAGGATGTCAAGGACTTCTTGACCTGGATGTAATCTGGACTTCAATTAGATAGAATACTAAGGACAAGACTAGAGCCCCAGATGGGGTGGTCCCCAAGATGGGCTCCCCTTCTCTGAGGAGGAGGGGAGGGGGCCAATGAGAGGAGGGAGTTGTAGGGGTGGGATTGAGAGGAGAGGGTAGAGGGGGCTGTGATGGGAATGTAATGCGAATTTTTAAGTGATTGATTAATTCATTAATTAAAGAACACTAACGACAAGGTTGAGTGCCCCAGTCCAAAGGATGTCTTCCTGGAAAAGTGCACAGTAGGACAGCAGGTTAGTGAATTTCATTTCTTTGGAGTATCACTTTTATGTGCTGCTTCTTATTTTTCTTCTTGTTGTGTTCTTTCACTTACATGCACCCTTCCTGATGACACCGATCTATAGTGACATCTCCAGTTTCCTGAGGTTCTTCCTACCTGTGCCATTGAGTCAATGGTGGGCTACAGTCTATCTTGTCTCCTTTGTGAGTCGTTCTCCATCTTCAATGTCATCCTTGAGCTATGCATCACATTTTACCAGTGAGAGCAGACATCCGGGGGGAGAAACATATTTTAAGCTTATTTACAGCACAGTGGAGAAGCCCTTATATTACAAGCGTTGAAGCAATGTTTACCCTAACTACCTGGAAACTGTTTATGACCTTCAGCAAATCACTTTGTGACATTTAATTTATCTAATTGCAAACCGGAGTGAATAATGTTGATTCCTCCGTTCCCTTACTCTTTCTTTCCATAGCTCCTTCTTGGGTCCCTCCTCTGTGTAGAGGTGAGTTGATGGAACAAAAGTTTATTAAAGGAGTTGTTAGAGGCATCGAATAAGATAATAGATCTGAGAAAAATCACAAAAGCTGCAAGCATTTCTAAAGGAAAGGTGTTTACTTAAACACTCATATTTAGACATTGGAACAGTAAGGGAATTATTTCATAAGCTCCCTCCTGGGTTTCCAGAGCACTCTGAGCTCACGGTACCTATATTACAGCACTTACCACATTGTATTACAGTTATTTGTGTATGTTTTCTTCTTTGCCCCAGACTGTGAGTTTCAAAACTGAACCCCTAGCACTTAGCCAGTGCCTGCCACATAATAGACCTCAGTAAATATTTTAAATAAATTAATGAATGAAATAAAGTCAACCTCCAAGGGTTCTCAGCCTACAAAGAAAGAACATGTTCAGACAATAAGCACGCTGATGAAAACACCGTCCTAAGAATCGTGTGGAGAAGGTTATAAAGGGAAAAAAAAGATATAGATTTTCTCCTAAAGGAGCTTATAAATGGAATGCAGAAGCAGAGTACACACATATGAAAATGCCTTCAGACGATTTATCAAATTACCTAAAAGCAGTCGCATTTTCAAACTTTGACGCAGATGTTGATGGACTTCAGAAGAGCCACAGGCGAGCACAGTTCATCAGGAGGAAGCCACTTGGAGAACAGGAAATATTATGGGAGGCACTGGAAACTAAACAATGTCTACGGACGTAGTACCTGTGTAGATGGGAGGAAGAGCAGGCTGCTGGCAATTGACAAGGGTGTTTGGAAGCCTAGAGTGCTATAGCACTTAAAGCAGATGCTCTGTGTCTGTGTTGGGTGGACACACACACACACACACACACACGCTCACACATGTGTGCATACACATACATACACCCACATATACACATACACACCCGTGTGCACACACACATACACATATGCACACACATACACATATAGACATGCATATACACATACATATATACACACACGTATACATACACACATGTGTACACAATATACACATGCACACATACACATATGCATGTGTGTATACACATGCACACATACACATGCATACACACCTACATACATACATATATATACATATATACGTACATACATACATATGCATACACACACGCACATATGCATATACACACACCTAAATACATACATATATATATAAGTACATACATACATACGCACGCACACACACACACACACACACACACACACACACACACACCATCCCTGTGAAAAGGATCTAGGGTGATGGATTTGAAGTGCTGCCCCTCCTCTAGAGAGAAATCCTCTCTCCTCAATTGCTTCTTAATGTGTGGTCATGTTGACCCTTTGAAGGTAGCAGATCTGCAGTTCTCAAGAGCACCCTCCCAGGATGGGGTCTGCTCTAGAAGTGTCCCCATTTCCAGGATCCCACATAAAACTCACTCAGTTAGAATCCTTTGTTCCAGTCCCTTTGATCATCTTAGAAATAGGCCTTTGGAGTGGGGCAGCAGAGGGCAGAGCCAGGGTAGCAACAGTTTGCCAGTCTTAAGCTGGGAGTCATAAAGTACAGTGCCTTCTTTGTGTAGTGACTATGCTGTTGGGAGGCAAGGAGATCCTCTGCCTAAGCACTAAACTACCTTTCTTAAATAGCATCCACAAATATGGGCTCCATGCTCACACTCAACAGGAATTCTGTATGCACTGATTCAATATTTATGTCCTGCTGTGATGTGCTGGTAGTTATTTTGGGTGCTGGGGATAGGTTTAGCCATTGCATGAAGATTGTGCTCAAGTGAGAAAAAAAATACAATAGGTGAACTTATTTTGTAGAAAATAATGCATAGATAGCATTTGGAAACCAAACAAAGATACCACGTTTGGTGTATGAGCCACTATCCTATTGCTATGACAAAATACTGTGGCCAACAGCATCTTATAGAAGGATAAGTTTATTTCAGCTTACAGTTCCATGACTGGGGAGGGGGGTATGGTAGCAAGCAGACCTGGCAGCTGGAGTAGCAGGCTGAGAGTTCCCATCTTCAAGGCCAAGCAGGAAGCAGAAAGAGACAACTGAGATGACAGGGGTCTTTACAATATCAAAGCCTGCCTCCAGTGACTTCCTCTAATAAAGCCACACCCCACAAGCCTCCCCAAACAGTGTCACCACCTGGAAACCAAAGGTTCAAATACATGAGTCTGTGGGGGACAGTCTCATCAAACCATCACAGATAAGCTCACCATAGTACTCCCTAAAAGTGATGAAATATTTAAACTGAGACTTGAAGAAGAATAAGGAATTAGCCATCAGGCATTAAGGAGTGTGTGTTCTAGGTACAAATCTACAATACAAAGATACTAAGACACGAACATGGTTGGGGCTTCTAATACATATACACACACATATACATATACATATGAGCTTGTTCATACATACATGCCACACATATTTGAACACATAGTGGTCTAAGCATAGGATGTAAGAAGCTATAGAAAGAAGGAAAAGAGGAGACAGAACAGCAAAAAGGTCAAAGCATAAAGATATATAAACATATTATTCCCAAAGACAATAGTATGCCACTGAGCTATTTGAAACAGAGAAAATGATGTGTCCTGCCCACCCATAATGCATACATTACCTCCAGGAATAGCTTCATAAAGAGCTGGCCTCAACATGGACAATAGACATTGTACAAAGTCCTACAGGCAGTGAATTCCTTGTGTGACTCTGAATCTCTTACCTCTCCTGAAATGTGAAACGTTCCATGTGTAGAGATTGGCCATTATCTTTGGGTGATATTTTAAGATATAGCCAATGGGAGGAAGCCAGAGAGGTGGCTCAGTGGTAAGGTACTTGCCATGCAGGTATGAGGGCACCAGGTTGGTTCCCAGCACCCATGCTTTAAAACAAAAGAAAAAGCTCAGAGCTGAGTTCAGTGGTCCACATCTGTAACCCCATGCTGGGAAGGAAGAGATAGGAAGACCCCTGGGGCTCTCTGACAGTCAATCTAGAGAAATTGGCCAGCTGCAGGTTCAGTGAGAAACTGCCTCAATAAATAAGGTAAACAGTGGAGGAAGACGTGTGTGCACACATGCGCACATACACAAACACATACATGCACAGGCACGCACATGCACACACACACAAGAATATAAATCTAAGACAGCTAAGACTAACTCTTTGTGTGGCGTTCCTTGAATGTTCAGGCTGACAAACAGCCAGAATAAACTCTGTCCAGCAAGGATCTGCAGAAATGGCTGAAGCCATCTCAGAATTACCCCCAACACATAAGTACTTCTTCCATGTGGACATGGTTCAAAAAAGAATCTTGTTTTAATGATTTTTTTCCCATCTTGGAACTTTTCTAGCTCAAACTCTTTACCTTATACCTCAACCCCCTCCCCCCAATACACACACACACACACAGAGAGAGAGAGAGAGAGAGAGAGAGAGAGAGAGAGAGAGAGAGGGAGGGAGGGAGGGAGGGAGGGAGGGAGGGAGGGAGGGAGGGAGGGAGAGGGAGAGGGAGAGGGAGAGGGAGAGGGAGAGGGAGAGGGAGAGGGAGAGGGAGAGGGAGAGGGAGAGGTGGGGGGAAGGAGAACCCTGAAGAACATCAGCTTCATCTACTCACACAGTCAGGTCTCTGGGTCCTAAGCTTTCTCCCAGTGTCCTTGGGGCCTAATGAGGTACGAAGCCTGGGGGTGTGGACTGCTGACAAGGTTTGGAAGAGACACCCACATTAAAGGAACTTCCAGTGAAATTTTCCCTGCACCAGGAGTCTGGAAAACTAAAATGGAATGATGAAAAATGCTTGGAAATCTCTTCTGTCGCCAGGACAGAAGCTCTAAACTGACTGTGGGGCAGGCGGCAGTCAGGGGCCCAAACACCACCAGTGTCTTCATATCTGTAGAAGGTTTCAGGTGAAATATGAGGTGAGGAATGGAGGGAGAGGTGACAACCAATGCCTGTCCTTACTTCATTGGCGTCAGGTGACTCACCTTGGGGCCAGAGAGACAGGTGCAGGGCACGAGAGGACCAGGTCTAGCTGAGGGGTGAAGGGGATGGCCCCTTGTAATCCAATATCCTCTTGGCGCCACACAGCACTCAAGCCCGAATCCATCACTGCAAATGAACCAGGTGACAGGATTAAATATCCCCTAATTGCAGTCCCCTGGGAGGGGTTGTGCCAGCTGTCTCTTCAACATGCCTAGCCCAGCAGATGGGAGATCAGATATCAAAGGGTCACTTCTGAGGGGACTAGAGGCAGCCTAGGTTCTGACCACTGGGGCTGAGTGGAAGGAAGAACTGAGACAAGACTTGGGGTGTTATGTGTCTGAAAACCGATTATTGGGTACCGCCTGCCTCTGTTATGTTTTTATCATAAAGCCCTTGGTGTTGGTTTATTATTGTTCCTATTTCCAGGAATAGGGACTAGCTCCTGTGCCATTTCCTCCCATCCTCTGAAACTTGTTACTAGCAATAAAATTGTATCCCACAAAGCCTGCTATCCCTAAGGGTACCACAGAGTCCTCAGCCTCCAGACTCTTGCTAATGTAGGAGTCTGAACGCTAAGGCTGGGTTTCTCCCTTCAGCTAGACTCATCAGGGAAGCAAGTCTCCAGGCTTCCTTGACCGTGGATTCCAGCATTGTAGGCTTAATCAAAGGGTGGGTTTTCCAGTGCCTCTGTGGGGATTGAACAAGATGGAATGTCACTGACATTTCAGCTCAAGAGATGAACTTGGCTGCCGAATACAAGCTCCCGGCCAAGGTAGACTGCCTGGGAGTTCTCATTTGACTGGATTGAGAATCCCTGCAGCAGGGGAGGAGCAGGCGACTTCCGGTGAGCTCTTGGCCCTTTGAAATCTTTGCCATATCACTTTAACACCATCCTCACCAAAGCTCAGCTTCCATCAAAGGGTTCTGAGCAGTTCTGTGGGGGATAAGAAGTATTTCCATTCCACCGAAATCATAATATTGCAAAATCAGCAGCAGTAACTACAAGCTAGGAATAGCTCCCTGGCACAGAGGCAGGACCACAGGCAAAATTAAAGTTTGCTTGCTAGACTTAGTGAGGCTCAGGCAGAGGGTATTTTTTTTTAAAAAGGTACCAAGAATCCCTCAAGGACCACAAGGATAGGCTTACAATAGGCTCAAGTGATGTTAGAAACTGCATTAAAAAATAATGAGATTGCATGGTGGTGCATGGCTTTAATCATAGCACGGGAGGGGGGCAGAGTTGAGTGGGGCAGAGGCAGTTAGATCTCTGTGAGTTCAAGACGAACCTAGTCTGCAAAGTGAGTCTCAGACAGCCAGGTATGTTACACAGAGAAATCCAAAAAAACATAAAAGGAGGAAGGAGGGAAGAGAAGGAGGAGCAGGAGGAGAAGCAGGAGGAGCAGGAGGAGAAGAAGAAGAAGAAGAAGAAGAAAAAGAAGAAATGTCAATAGAGACACTGTCTTTATTCGTGGATCTTGCATCTCTTAGATGTGTGGGGTGGTCCTTGGGTTCCTTTGAACTTGAACTTCTTCATAGTTCATAGGGCAGAAGTTGTGACATCTTTCTTGGGTCTCTCCTGGAGTTTCTAAGAGCTAGTTTGTGTGAGACAGCTGAGGAAGATTGCTCTGAAGGGCTCTGTGCAGGTCCTATGCATTCAAGTAGTACTTGGAGTGCAGCTTTGGTGCTGAGAACAATGCCACTAAGTTGCCAGGGAGCTGACCTCCTTCACTTTCTTCCTGGGGTTTCGTTCCCCTATTTGATCTCTAAACATATAAACTTGATAATATAGGGATAATGGCATTTCTGGATGGTCCTTTGGATCAACAGACAGGAGGCCTGCCGTCCACATGCCAAGCAATCCAGGCAATTCTGGAGCAAGTCCGTCACAGAACAGTAGATCAACAAAGAAGGACAGAACAGTAGATCAACAATGAAGGACCTGGCCCATTTTGCAACCCTATGGTGAACTCGCAAGAGCTAAGCGCAATGTCTAATTGTGCCACAATTATAAGGAAATCAAAAGCTAGAAATCTTACCCCTGAAATGTATAGGTAACTGCAGGAGGTTGGTTCCTGGTCATGGTGTCTTTTGGCTAATGATAAATTACCACATAGGCCAGGGAGCCTGTGTGTTGGAATTACCTGGGGAAATTGCAAAATAACAGCCACTCAGCTTCCACCGTGAGTTATTCTGATGCTAAGGGTCTGAGGGACCAGGGCCCGGGGAGCAATTCGGATGTATCAGAGAGGGAAACTACATGAGAGGTACCTTGTCTGGTCTGTAGACATTTAAGATGGAACACAGTTCTGGCATAAAAGAGACACTCAATACATGATTGTCAACAAAGAAGATGATTTCACAAAATATATCCAATTATGTTGAATGAGAAAGGCAATACACACAAAATATGAGATGTTTTAGGATTTAGTGGTCTTCTAACATCCACTTGAATTTTATTGTCCTTCTGGCTGGACTCCCAAGATGCAGGTTGAGGAGCCTGGATTTGAGGGCTCTCCTCTTTCCACTAAGTTGCTTGCTCTGCAACCATGAAGTGAGGCTCTCATTGGCATAAAACAGAACTGATGAGCTAATGGTTCGTCTTGTTTTTTTTTCTCTCATCATATTTCATTGTTATTATTGCATCACCAGCAATAACAATAACAGTGACTGCTTCTCATTATCTCATTTCCTCATTAGGGACCACGTGGAAGAAACAGGGAATTACTGTCCCCATTACAAACGGAAGAACTAATGCACAGAGGTCATATGTCTCATCTACTCTGCCATCGTAGAAATGGAAAATGGCAGGATGAGACTCAAACCAGACTTCTGTGTGGTAACTTGATGTTCCTAGTGCCCTACATCTACACCATGCAGAAACAACTTGTAAGCATGCAGCCAGTGACTTCCTCCTTCATGTGTCATTGCATATGAAGAGAGCAGAATGACAGAGAACATTCACAAATCTCTGGTAAAGGTGTATTTCTTTATCAGGCGTTGTTCTGATCAATGCACTTGATTTTACATAGGATCACTGAAAGGTAGAGTAAGGCAGCTCGTATAAAGATTCACTGTTAATTAAGTATAGACAAATCACTTCTGAACCTATAATATGGGTAATAAAAAAGAGAAAGGGGTTTATTCTACAAAAATCTGGTTTAAGTGTGAATATAAGAAATGAACCTATCGTAAAAGCTAGGTCAATATGCACTCCTATGCTGGACATTAGTAAGAAAGTTTCTTTCATGAAAATAAGTTAGTAAGTCCATTGCTTTTCTCTTCTGTTGTCCCAGAACCAAATGCTTGGGCTGCTAGAATATTGTAACATCCCAGAATCTACCCTGAGTCAACCCATGCTCATGTGTTTTTTCAACTTAGCAGGGCAGGTTTTTAGAAGTTTTACTGCTGTCCAACAAATCATTAGAACCAAAGGCTAGATCTAGATGATGATCAAAGAATGACAAACAACAATGACTTCTTTTTATGCAATGTGTACTCACTGTATAAAATGGCAGATTTCATGATGGCACCTTCATATATGCACATAAGGTACTTCAATCATATTGACTACATAATTTTCTAAATATCTAAACCTTCTCTATCTTAAAAAACATCACTCATTTAAATATAAGGATAATGGCTGACTGCTTAGCCCAGGTCTGTCCCCTAAATATATTACACAGTGGTGACACCCATGACTCTTCTTAACTCTTGGCTTTAGCCATTTTGAACTGCCTGCTCGATTAATTCATTCCCAGTCAGTTTGATTAAGTAGCCAATCAATTCAGTTTAGCATCTTGTTGTTCCAGTGGATGAGGCTACCTACAAAATACAATAATCTTGACAACAGGTCTTGGAGCCTTAGAAAGATAGGGTAGAAAAGAAGAAGTCACCGGCTTCCTAGTGTGGTAGTCACTTGCTTTAAGGCGAGAGGTGAAAGAGGTATCAGCAGAACAAAGGTATTCTTTATTATCAGTGTTGTTCTCAGAGCCTAGATATCCAGAGAGTGTTGTTCATAGGAAATCCTGGTTCTTTACCAGCCCTTCCCATTCCTTAGTACACCAGCCCTTGGGCCTCCAAGTCTTCGTCAGCTCTAACAGGGGGTGGGATTGGTCAGGGCATTCATTGGTTCTGAAGTTTCTTCTACTTAAACCAATTTGTTAGGTGCTTCATGATTTACAGCCATAGTGGAAAATGGGGCTGGGTATTGATTCTCAGCCTTTTCTATTGCAAATGGGTGTAATGTTTTATAGTATGTCAGAATAATAGCAGTGGGCACTCTATCAATGTCAAATGTTAAAAATGATCAGCTATTGTGATGTAGGAGATTAAATATGAAAGCTTGATGGGTATATAAAAGCGAAATGGCAATAATAAAGGGATTTTTATGTTCGGCTCATTGCTCTCTGGAATCCACCTGGGGAGCTATTAGAGCCAATTGTGCTGATCAGTGACTTGTTACCTGGGTTTAAGGATGGGACAGGTGTGCCCTTCCTGGGTGCTGTTCGGGAGAACCAAGAGGGCAAGATCAGTCTGCATGGTCACATTTCCAAGTGCTAATCCTGCCCAGAAAGAAGAAACAGAGCCACCAAGAACCAAACAGAATCACCAGAGGCCACCAGAGCCCCTTTTCTCTTCTATCATCATGGATTCATATCTAAAGCCACCCATAAGAATGTGTCTTCTTGAACTTATTTAGAGAGATCCCTGTCCCGTTCTATGCACTTGCTGAAGACAACAGGTGGGCTAGATCTCTTCAGTGATTTGTGCTGTCAGTTTCCTGTGAGGATTGAGATTCGGAGACCTAAAGAGACATATCTGCAATGCTGTGCAGTCAGTGAGTTGCCACTCACTGTCCCATCAAACCCAAGTTAAATCCAGAACACTTTCCACAACCTGCCCTCAGCTACTGGGGCTTTACAAAGGGGCCATGCCCTGCTAGGCCAGAACTGGACCACTGAAAATAGCAAGAGCCAGGCAGGCCGTTTCAAATGTTCTAACACCCACATTAACAAGTGAACAGAGGGGGCAACATCACTGGAGGTGGGGTGGGGGTAGGAGGATGGAAATAAAGAGATGGGATGAGCAGATATTATCCAAAAATACAGATGAAAAAGGCACGTAGAAAACAGTATTTTTCAAGCTAATTTAAAATATAACACAAAAAGTTGGAATAGATAGAGGAGGTCCTGCTCTCAGAAGCCAGAAACTACTAAATCAAATCCTGGTCCTATGAGTGACATACTTTGTGCGGAAGCCCCAAAGCCCCCACAACAGTACAGGTTGTTGACATTGCTCTTGACTGACCACCAGAACTTGACGGTAATGAGACACGGAAGTGAGAAAAATACAGTATATACACGTGCGAAATTGTCAAAGAATAGAAAATAAAGTATGTTTGCCTAGTCCCACAAGAAAGTTATTTCTCTAATTCCAGAAGACAAAGATATCAAAACACTGATGTGTGGAAAAAACAGACTTTCCCTAAAAGGCTGTTTTCTAAGCCCAGTCAACCCATGTGGTCTTCTGAACATGAATCGCAAAGTGCCTCATCTATGTGACAGCTGAGCAGATGACTTTAGAGACTGCAACGTGCTTAACGGATGTGATTTATTGTTATTAAGTGAACTTTAGAGAAAGCTGTCCTGGAGTTTCCCACAAGCCATTGTCAGATTGCCGGATTCTGCACTGGTCCATTGATGATGTATGTGATGGTAAGGTCTGTCAGTCTAGAATCCTGAGGCTGATTCCACCCTGGGCTCCACATTTCTGACACTCCCTTCCTCTATCTGTTTGGTTCTAGGGACCAGTGCAGTGTGAGAACCTAGGTCAGCGAGACAGGCATAAACCACTAAGGACATAACAGTTGTCTCTGCTGTCCATTCTCTAGGCTCATCAGTAGGGCCACAACCTAATTCCCATCAGGCTTCTGTCTACAGCTTGTCACACTTCTCCCAGACTCTTCTGGGGCCTCATTGTCTGCTTTATTCCTATTCATTGTATATTTTCTCACATTAATTCCAATTAAGTCCCTTTGTCAACAACAACAAAAAATGAAAAGAAACAAGTTACATGACCAATTTTATATGTAACCTGACATGAACAGACTAATGTCCTTGCAACATGCGATCAAGGCATGAAGACCTTATACATTCTATGTATAGAAGGCCTGTGTTGGTGTCTCACAGGCACATACAGTTCTGTGTGGACTACCACATCCAGGCACTGAGCAGTCTTGTGTCTGGTACTTATCATTCTGTGAGCCTAGCTCTAAGTTAGTTGAGCTAAGTGGGGACATGGGACATACTTTATACTCTAGAGGCAGTCAAAGCTGGGAGGAGGACTTGTCACCTTTACAAAAACAGATATATGATATAATATTCTTAGAAAACCGGTTTTGGGCTAGAGAGATGGCTCAGCAGTTAAGAACACTGACTGCTCTTCTGAAGGTCCCGAGTTCAAATCCCAGCACATGGTGGCTCACAACCATCTGATGCCCTCTTCTGGAGTGTTTGAAGGCAGCTACAGTGTACTTACATATAATAAATAAATAAATCTTTAAAATAAATAAATTAAATGCTGATCATAAACTCTGATATAATCTGAAGGCAGACAGCCCTGTGTGAGGGCTTTTAAAAGAGGTAAGGAAGTATTTTAGAATGTGTAGGCATCTTAAGGGGTCTGGAGCCTTTTGTATTATGTAAAAATGAGCATGGATTTATATAGCCCAAAGAATATAGTAGCCCTTGGGGGAGAAAGAAAGCATCTTGGATGGTAATGTTCTCATCATATTGAAAATAACCAATTTGTTTTCTGAGAGAAGAGACCAAGAACTGTACAGTTTTCCAAGGAGGGTAAAGTTTAGACTACAGGCAGGCATCAGTCATGAAGGTATCTGAGCCATTGATGACTCTTGCTAAGCACACAGGAAAGGGGCTAACCTAGTTGAATTCACACATGCAGATGGTCTGTCTATGCCCTGAAACAACCATTGGCCACACTAAAGGTGGAGAAAGAGAAGCCAGAGCTGTGAGCTTCAAGATAGAAATATGACTGGTCTAGCCCTGGGATCCCCCTGATCCTGTGGTCAGCGCATAGGGAGGTAAGGGGTGGGGATAGCAAAGTTTGGGGTACTCTAGAGCTACTTCATTTCTGGAAGCAAATAGCATAAAACATACAATGCCAGCCCAGGGATCTAACACCAGGTCCCTTTCTGCTGTAGACAGGCTGTCACTCTGACAGCTATCAAGCCAATCAGAAGGGTAAATTAAGGTGTCCTTCTATTTTTTTTTTCTTGAGGGGCAGGGGATAGTTAAAATGCTGATCTTCCAGTGACAGATTTCTGAGCTAGGAGGGAACTGTCACTGCTGCCACTCTTGCTGTGGAGCCTCTCAGGAGGAGCATGTCAGGGAAGCAGGCCGCCTCCTTATGAGACCTGCTTGCTCCCTAAGGGCATTTAGGCACAAGTCACATTGCCTGATCCTCCCTCCTGAGACCCAGAGGAGGAGAGTGCTGGTGTGCCCCTGTTCCCCTTGCCATTGGAGCCAGGGGTCAACTTTCCACTTTGGGGGAGAGACACTCCTCCTCCTTTCCTTAATTGTGGCATTAATAATTAAGTTGCTGCCTTCATGGCATGATGTCTCACTACAGAGTGACATTGGAACAGGCACACAAAAGGCACACACCTCCATGTCCGCACATGGATTCGGGGGGCTGCATATCAAGTCATTTCAAAATAAATTATCATGAGCAAAAATGTAAAATAAAGAAACAACAAGGATGTATGTGTGCTTAATTACATGAGGACTTTATTAGCGGGTGCTAATTAAGGCATGTTATGAAGTCTGATGAATGTCTAAAATTATTCACTTTGGTAAATAGTTTTGACGCGAGTAATTTGTTTAAAACTAGAACTTGGTGGGAAAGTTCAAGCAATTTTATTTTTGCCTGGGTAGCACATTATGTGATGTCTAGGGGGATAATTAACGATTAGTGGATTAATGACAGAAGCACATTCATTCTCCTGTTTCCTCACACCCTCCTGGTTGTTCCTGCTGCATGGGCAAGGTGAACGCTGCTGGGAGCTCCATGAGCCCTGACCATCTGCTGAAGACGAACCCATTCCACAGATGGGATGGGCTAATGCTAGTTCATGATCTATTCATGGTCCTGGAGCACAGAAGTCTAGGCTTTCCCTCTCTGGCAACAGATCATTGAATGAGCAGATGGGCCTTCTCCACTCCCAACAGATGAGAATCACCTTGCTTTTCATAAACCTTGCTGTTAGGATCTGAGTGTTTATGCCCCTCCAAAAAGCACATGTTGAAATCCTAACCACTGATAGTGTTAAGAAATGGACCTTTGGTGGTGACATGTAATGAGGTTGAATTGTGTTGGGGTTAGGGACCTTATTAAAGAGACCACAGAGAGCTAGTTCATGCCTCCATTGGCTCAAGTTACAGAAGATGCCTTCTCTAAACCAGGTGCCAGGACACCAAATCTGTCAATGCCTTGATCTTCCTATCTAAAAGTATGGTCAATAAATGTTATTTGCAGGACTGGTGAGATGGCTCAGCGGTTAAGAGCACTGACTGCTCTTCTGAAGGTCCTGAGTTCAATTCCCAGCAACCACATGGTGGCTCACAATCATCCATAAATGAGATCTGACTCCCTCTTCTGGATTGTTTGAAGACAGCTACAGTGTACTCATATATAATAAATAAATCTTTTAAAAAATAAATGTTAGTTGCTTAGAAGTCTTTACTAATGACTTTTTCATTGCTGTGACCAAATATGGAAGATGTAGCAATTTTAGGGAGAACAGGTTTTTGGGGGGCTTAGAGTTTAAGGGAATACAGTCCATCATGGCAGAGAAGGTGTGTAGGAGGCAGCTGGTTACACTGAATCTACAGCCCAAAAGCAGAGAGATGGCTCAGTGGGTAAAACATTTGACCTACAGGCCTGATGACCTGAGTTTGGATCTCCAAAACTCACTTAAAAGTTGTACACTACAATGAAGGTGTCAGTAATTCAGGTATTCCCTTACCATAGTGTTTCTAAAACTTCCTAACATGCTGCAACCTTTTAATACAGTTCCTCATATTGTGGTGACACCCGCCCATGAAATTATTTAGTTACTACTTTCATAATAATTTTGCTACTGTTATGAATCATAATGTAAATATATGATATGCAGGATATCTGATATTTGACCCCTATGCGAGTTTTGACCCTCAGGTTGAGAACTGCTGCCTTAGCAGATGATAATAGGTAGAGAAGGGAGAATAGCCAGGAGTTTATGCGCCTGCTTAGGTGATATACACAATAATGAATATCAAGAGATCCTGACTCGATCAAGGTAGAAAGCCAGGACCCACGTTTGTCTTCTTTACCTCCACACCATAGCATGTTGGCACCCATACTGACACACAGGAACATACTCACAATGACAAACACTTACCCAAGGGAACAGAGAGCAGGCAGGAAGTGGGGCCAGGATGTAAATAAAGCCTCAAGGCCCACTCTCAGTGAGCCACTTTTTCTACCAAGGCTCTGCCTCCTAAAGGTTCTACAGTCTTCCAAAACAATGTCACCAGCTGGGACTGAGAGTTTAGACACAATGAGCTCACGAGGACATTTCACATCCAAATACAACACTGTCCAACATCCCACTTCTAACACCTTCCCTTTAAGAGGCAGATGTCCACATGAGTGACAGGAATCACAGCATTTGGGTCATAGCATCCTCTTGGTTTGGTCTCTCTCTCTCTCCCTGGGGGAGTTCACAGGTTCTACTCTGTGAAGCACTCAGTTGGGGGCAGAAGACCCAGTCACCTTCCAGTCAATGCCTAGACTTGCCTCCCATAGTTCTTAACCCAGGAATACTTCTTGGAGGAGGAAGATGGTCTTAGAAGAAGGCTGAGACAGAGACACTATCCTCTACTCTGTTACAAAGCCCTATAGAAGATTTCCCTCCTATTTCTCCTGTTTTTTTATTATTATTTTATTTTCTTAAACCCAAGTTTGAAGCTAAATCCACTGTGGGATGAAGGAGGTACATTAAACTTCACTGACTTCCAAGTTGAAATGGGGAGACTTGACAGGTATGCTAATGCTCCTCTATTAAGTCTGCAGAAAATGACATTAAAGGTATTGGTTAAAGACACGGCTCAGTGTTTGAGCAATTTAATGAAGTGTTACGCACAAGCTGACCTTGTAGAGGGAGAAGCTCGGGGCTCTCTTGGCGTTTCGGGAGGCCCTGGCCACTCTGTTTGACATCTGAGCTTAACACCAACCCTGGACTCATTACTGTCTGCGAGGTTCTGGGAACAGTCAACAGGGAGACCAACCTTCACTTGCAGAGTCTGGTGACAGAGAGGGAAATAGTGGCTGCTGATCTTCTGTGTCGGGAGGCCAGAGGTGCTGGTTTGAATGACATGTTCAGTTTTCATAAACATGGGCAGTGGTCCCCACAGGGAGCCAGAGGAGATGGAAGGGAGGGGAATCTCAGAGTGGGAAGAGTCAACCAGGTAAAAAGGCCAGGGCCTCTAGCTGGTATCTGATCATCATGTGAGTTGGTAGAGTTTGGACAGGAGCCTTCCTCCACAGTGTGTGGGGAAGGGTGTTACCAGATGTGTTCAACGCTGCTGCAGAAATGTGCATTACCAGAAAGGGTATAGAGAGATGAGCTTCCTAGACCCAGGCTGCAGCCCCATTCACTCACCAATTAATCTAGTCAAATGGCACTAGGCATCTGCTATGTACGACGTCTTTCTCCAATTATAGCCTATTTGCTGTGTTTCAGCTACCAAGGTCTTTTGCAAACTTATAGAATGTTTAAAAGCTCCTCTCTACCACAGGGCCTTTGAACATATTTACCCTCCATCTGGGGTGACTTTTATGTTTTATAGATTTTCACAGTGATGAAAACTGACATCGTCATCTATCATATAAATATGTTGGGTCACATCCATAGCCTTCCTCGAACAAAGGAATACTGAAGGTCGGACAGTCCTGCTTCCAAACCAGCTTATATATTATCTTATTGGAGAGGCAACTGGACAATTTGTGAACAGTATAAAGTCCACTGGCATTGCTGGAAACAATAGCAAATTAATGTTTATTATGTATAGTCATTTACAGCAGCTTTTGAGTCGCTCGGTGCAATCATCCCTCAGTATTCACAGGCTCCACATTTGCAGATTCAATCAACCAACGCCTGAAAGAATTCAAGGAAAAGAGCATCTGAAAGGAACATGTGCAGACTCTCTTTCTTTCCTCAACAGTGTAGTCCAGTGGCTGTGTAGGTTACACCGACATTGCATTAAGCATTAAAGTTTATCTAGAGACGATCTAAAGTCTGCCTGCCTGGGTACTTAGGTTAGATGCAGCTACTACACACTTTACCTAAAATGCAAACATCTGCAGACCTGGGTATCGGCAAGGGTCCTGGAACCAATCCTGGCAATACCAAGTGACAGCCATGTACCTTTGAAACGTCTTCCCTGTTATCTCATTTGAGACTTCTAAGGCAGAAAGAATTTGCTAGCTGTATGAGGGTAGAGACAAGAAACCCGAGGCTGATGGATGCTGGGAGTGTGCAAGGCTCAGTTCCATAGTTTGCCTGGATTCAAGTCGCCTGGCTTCTTTAAAGGACAATTTCCATGTCTGCACACAGTCTATACATCTATATCTCTTGGTTGATGAGGTGGAAGGGCAAGGCTGGGAATACAGATGCCAGGATGGCCTGCATTGGGGAGAAAAGATGAGGCTATAAGAAGCAGCTTCAACCAGAGCCCCTCTGTCCGAGTCTTCGGTGTGCTCTGCAAAGAAAGGCAAGCAAGTGCAATATCCTGTCCTCAGTACATGCTTGTTACCAGTCTGGCCCTAGGCAGCACAATCTTTGACAGTCCTTTCTCTTCTATGCTGTTTGTCCCTTCTTGCCTCCTTAAGCAGGGACTGATTGTTGCCTGTTACATTCCACCTGAGGCACCAGGAAACTCGACTTCTTCAAATAGAATCTTTTGGAGAAAGAACTACAGGTCCAGACTTTATGGGGGAGAAATTCACCCACGGCTGGACAGCTTTTGAACACCTCCTCTGTGCCTTTCCCTCTGCTCAGGTTCAAAAAATAATTGACACATTGAGTTCTTGCTGCTATACTCTCTGTGCTTAGTTACTTAAACAACTGTCTCCCTTCACTCTCCCAACAACCCCATGAGACAGGGACAGGCATGTCCACTTCCATCTGGATAGGACACTGAGGCTTAGTTAAATGTAAGTTGCCTAATATTACTCTATAAGAGAGATCACGGCCTGGGTACAAACACAAGTCTATAAAATCCAGGGAGCTCTACACACAACGAATTGGTAGGAATAATGCCTCCTTCGGGTGTATAGGGCTCAAGACAGGGACTATTTCCTTATGGCTGGACCAGAGGGGAAGGCTTACCACAAAGATGTTGTGCCATCTCTGGCTGTCTTTACATATGAATTCGCTGTATAGATTAACTTAGAGGAGAGTGCACAGAACATTTTCTATACTCCAAGATTGTGTGTTGCTGAGCTGGTGATCTCTGGACATGAAGCCCTAGTGTGGGGAACAGGCTTCATGGGAAAATAGGGCTGGAGACACCAGATCTTACATTTAGACTAATCACTGTCCTTATAATGTGGTTATCATTATCAGTGTCATGAATGTTTTTATGCCAGCCCTACAGTGGGAAGGGTACACTACAATCCCTTTTTCCCCTAAATAATGACCTTATAAATCTGCCAAGCAAAGGAATTAGAACTCTACCCTTTCCTGGACTATTCTGACTGCCTGCCTGAGTGACATGAAATGCTGATGCTGTGCACTTTTAGGTGGACTGGGGAGGATGACATGCCCAGACATAGGCATCCAGAAAAATAAAAACAGCAACAACCACTAAATCATCATCAGCAACAACAACAACAGTAGCAACAGCAGCAGCAACAACGACAACAACAGCTTTAGCAACAACAACAGCAGCAACAACAACAATGGCAACACCAACAACAGCTTCAGCAAGTATAACAGAACAACAGCAGCAACAACAACAACAGAAACAGCAACAACAGCAACAGCAGCAGCAACAACAGCAACAGTAACAGCAACAACAGCAACAGTAACAGCAACAACAGCAGCAACACCACCAATAGCTTCAGCAAGAACAACAGAACAACAACAGCAACAGAAACAGCAACAACAGAAAAACAAAAACAGCAACAACAACAACAGCAACAACAAAAGACAGCAGCATCTTATATTTTGATTCTGGAATATAATAAAAATTCTGACTTAATTGTTCAATTAGAAAACTAAGTAGTGGGTGAGTTTTCAAAGGGAATTGGTGTCATGATTGTATGTAATGCTTCCAAACACTTGGGTTTAAGCCTTAATTCCCCTCTACCCAAGCTAAATAACCTTAGACAAGTCATTCAACTCCTGGACTTCAGATAACTCATCTCTAAAATGTGGGCCACTATAGACTCTTTATTAGGGGTGTTCTGAGGATTTGAACTAACACATATGCCATGCTTGGAGTAGTATGTAACTAGGATAGGAAACTTCATGAGCCTTTCCACTGTACATGTATTTTGAAGCAAGCACTAGGAAGTGTAAAAATGAACCAGGTGTCATCCTGTCGTCCTGGCCCTCAAACAACTCATAGCCTAGATGGGATCCAGGGCTATCTCTGCAAAGTGAGTAAACACTGGAGAAAGATCTCAGACCCCACAGGAAAGAGCAGGAAGACATGGTGGAGCAGCTCTGCCAGTCTGCTGTGACTAAAGTAGCAAAGAGATTAATGGGTGCTGTGCCAATACCAAATGGTGACCAAGACACATGGCTATATGAAAACTCAAGATCCACACTAAAGCACACTCCTCTGATGGTCAGACTTGAATGTCAACTTTACTGGACTTAGAGTCACTGTGGAAACACATCTTTTAACCGAGGAGAGAAGACCCAGTTGGCTAGGGGCATGGATGAAATAAGGAGAACGTGAGCAGGGGACCAGCATTCATCTCACCCCACTTTCTCACTGCAAATGAAATGTGGCCAGCTGCCTCAGATTCATGTGGCCATGCCTTCCCCACCATGGTAGAGTACACGCTCACAGTAGGAGCCCAAAGGAACACTGTCATTTCCTAACTTGGTCGGGCATTTTTCTCAAAGCAACAAGAAAATTAACAAATATTCTTTCTGTTGTTCTGCATTCATTTCCTTCCTCCTGCATCCTTCTATCCCTCTCACACTTTGTTTTCTAGTTGGGTACCACTTCTGGAATTCCATTACAATCCCTTTTGTACCCTCCAAATACTGCATCTTGCATCTCCAACCCAAGACTCGTTTGCCTTTTCTTCTTTTTGGAAGGTGGAAAGATAGTTCAACTAGAGATGGAGAGCGGTAGGTGTGGGCAGAAATCACCCTTGGGTTCCAAGACAGGCTGCTAAGGAAGATAGAGGTCTGTAAGGGATTCACTTGCTACCTTGTTGGAAGAGCACGAAGAAGAGAAAAGAGATTTTATTTTTCCCCTCCTCCTTTAGCAAAAAGCTTTTAAAATAAACAGCTGACGGTGTCTCTTATTTGAGTAATTCTTCACTGCTTATAAATGTGTCACTCTAGACTACTTTATTTAGAGTTCTTTAAAAAAAAATCCTGAGTACTCCCAGAGAGAGCTGAGCAGCCCTTGAGGGAGTAAGGTCCCTCCTGATGCCCAGCCTCAGACATTCATATATTCTCCTATAATCTGATCTAGCTTATAAAAATATTTTTTTATAAAAACGAGCGAGAGAGACAGCTGGTTCTCCCACACAGCTGACATTTCCCTTTATGCCTGGTTTAACTTTTCTGTGACAGGCTGGGTTCACTCCACTGGAGAATTTTTCCCTTCAAATGAGCTTCGTGTTTTATGTTTGAATTTTTTTCTTTAGACAAACCTGGTAATTTCTCAAGTTAAAGTGTGTACACTTTAAGCACTTGAGAAGTTCAAGAATCCATTTGATCGGCAAGTGAGTCTGAGGTTACTCATGCCAAAGTCCCCGTGTCTAACTGCACTCTACAAATATTAAAAGCAAGTGGGATGTTTTAACATGTGCAGAGTGAACACATGCACACACATACCCAAGAATGGCAGTTTTCTAAATAATTGATCAGTGTCTCAACACACACTGTACCCTGTCCCTGGTGACAAAGGCGTGTGACTACACCTGCCTACACCAGGTAGCCTATTGTTGAATGGGAAGGAGAGATAGGGCTGACTCTTTGCTCCTTTTCTCCTCCCAGAGGGATGATAGGTTCTTCCCCTGAGTGGTGATACCCGCTGGGCCCTTTCTGGCTCATTGACATTCTTACTTACCTGGTGTCTTAGAAACAGGTAGGATTTAGAAGCTGAGATCTAGATGAGCCTGACCTGTCTTTATGGACTGAGTCACCTTCGGATGTTTAATTGGCCTCAATGTGTATGTTCTTGTCACCTTTAGAAAGCAGTGAGCAAGGATATGCATGGGCTGCAGTAAGAGGAGTGGTGTGTGTGTGGAGGCATTGCATAAGGAGCCCATCTCTGAGCGATCTTGCCGGTTTACAGTGGTTAGAAAGTAACAATGTATATATCAAAAATCTAGGGGGATGAAGAGAATGTTCAAGGTTTTAACAATAAGGGTTTGAGGGAATATAGTTAACCAAATTCAAGCAGTGTACAGAATCTATAGATTAAGTTTTCTAAATAATTATAGAAAGAAGCATCACATGGCACCCCATCAATGCATACAATTGTCTATGTTTATGTAACATAAATTTTAAATGATGACAGAACAGAAACAGAGTAGTAAGAAGCCTGGTCCACTCTGGAGCCACTCTAGTGTGGCCTAGCCAGGAAAGAGTGGAGACTTCTAACGCTCATTGAACTCTGCATTCCAGAGAGCATCATTTTTCAGGGTATAGAGCCATGGTCAAAAAGCTTCCCCAACATGCCCTCCCTTAGCCCACATGCTCTAAAGGGCAGAGGCATAGATGAACCACCAGAGCTTTGTTCCCCTCTCACTCACGCTGTGCCTTTTGAGCTGGGCACAATAGGGCCACATCAGGAATGCTACCCACAAGCAATGTATGGGTTCTTTAATGACTAGTTAGACTCCTGGTTGGCTCTAGGACCAGCGGTGTTAGCATCGCCTAGTTGCTTGCTACATTGTAGCTTCTTAATCCTTTCCTTGCACCTGCTGAGCCATGATTTGCATATTAAGACCCTAGGGAGTTGAAATGCACAGTGCTGGGGACCAAGCACAGTGGTCCAATCTGGGCTATAGTAGCTGAGAAACTTTTGACCCTCTGTGTCTCCAGGTTGGGGGCTAGACCTCCTACCACCACAAAGTGCTACCCCTCCAAGTAGTTTCATGGTATGGCGTCTCTACAGCCTCTGCTTGGCTCTAACAATTCTTAAACGCAGTTTGGGTAGAACTGGCTAGTGATGTCATCAGGTCCAAGATCAAGTTTAGCTGCATTCTACACTAATAGTCTAAGGGTATTTCAATTGAACACACCTTGTCAGAAATTTTCTGCCTAAAATGGACTAATACCTGAAAGTTTTTGACACAATGACACCAAGGAGAGAATTCCACAACCAACCTCGTATGACAGGTTGCAGATGGAAATGCAGGCATTCTAAAAGCATTGTGTAAAATTACCTTCAGCCTACATGTACAGGGTATTAGTGAGATGGAGACAAATTTCAAGTTTAGACTTGGGTTCTGTTCCTAAACTATCTCAAAATATACATGGAAACATTTGTATGTATATATATATATATATATATATATATATATATATATATGTGTGTGTGTGTGTGTGTGTGTGTGTGTGTGTGTGTGTGTGTGTGTGTGTGTGTATAGAAATCCAAACGCTTTAAGTTCTACTACTTTTGGATGAGGGATACTAAGCCTGATTCGATAATGCTCACACCTTTACACTTGCAGTCTCCCGTATATCCTGTCAGCTGATCCTCAAAAATATGCATGGAGAGAAGACAGACAGGGGTACAGAAAAGTGAAAGAGCCATGAGATGACCCTCATCCAGGAAAGGGAGAAGAGGACTCTGGCCCAGTCTTGGTGACATAGGAATTTGGGATCCTTAGGTAAAACCCAGATGGGATTTTAAATTTTTCTTCAACGGAGGGAGTTGTAGATTTTAGGGATATTGAACAGAGAGGTCTGTCATCCCAGTCAATAGTAAATCAATTAATTTAGCCTTCCCAATAGCCCCATCCACTCACCCAGGGTTAGAGGCTCCACTCCTGGTGAGAAATCAAAACAGCTCATGCCACTTACCAATCAGCCCATGGCATTGATTGAGCACCTACTGTGGGCAGCACACCATGCCAGGAATGGCATGGCAGGGGGTCAGGGGGACATAGCAAATAAATGGGTTTCTGGAACTCTGAAACCGTCCAAAGAGCTGCTCAGTGTTCCGTAGAGAGAGTTATGTCCAGCAAATGTCTGCTGAGTTTTTGTGCCAACAGAAATAGACTGTCTCAACAGATGAGTGTGTATGATTTCGTTGGCTAGAAAATAAAAACGTATAGTTTAATGGCTCCCCCCGACCCCCCGCCCTTGCTGACAGCACTCAGTCAATCTGTCCATAGGGTGTCATTTTCCTGCAGGGTTGAGCCTGTCTACTGTTTCTGCGTGTCTTTAATAGTCTGTGCTTTTTCTTTCTTTCTATTTTTTTTTTTTTTGCCTGTTCTGTGGTGTGGGAAGCTCTGAGTCCTTTTCTGGTCATGCTGGACTGGACGTAAAACACATAACTTTTAAGGCGTGTTTCATTTTGTCTTATATGGGGGAAGAAAAGATGCAATAATCTCATGAATTGCAGGTACCCCAATTTTGAGGCCACAGCAAGGACTTTGGGTGTCCCATGGGGGTGGAGGTATGCGGCAGGTGATAATTAGGTCTCTGGGTCTCAAGTTCCTCATCCACACAACAAGGGTGGCAGCTGAGTTCTACCAAGACGGCCTTGCGGAAGCTTTGCAAAGTGGACAAACAATAGGTCCAGTCTGGCAGAAACATACAGAACGTGTGAATGAGAGAGACTTGGGCCCTGGGTTCAAGACAGAGACAAACTGAAGCTTTGAGCCAGTGTGTGAATTGGCTCTTAGTGGGTTGTCTTCCTGTAGGTGGGATATGGAGGGAAAAAGACAATCCAGTTCGCAGCAGATGTGGGAAAAATGGCTGCAGTCTCCTCTCTGGCCTTGATTCAGAGGAGCTATCCAAGGTACCATTCCCTGGCTCCTTGGACCCAGCTGGCCAGTGAGGCTTCCTTTAGCCAACAGGCCATTAATGGCTGCCACAGAGCAGAGTCTTAAAGGACTTGGGTGATTTTCTTTTTGTGTTCTTGTGGCTTTACGACTCCAAGATACCCGGCCACCCTGTGGCAGATCTGTCTTCAGCCCACCTCATCTCCTCTGCCATCCACCAGGACTGGCTAACCAGTTCCTATCCACAGCCAATCCTGGAGTACACCAGAGAGCTACTAAGATCAAACCAGTCGAGCCAGCCTGGAATTACTCAGAACTGTGGCACAGGCGAATGGTGGCTGCTGTAAACTGATGAGCACTAAGGCCATTTGTAACCCAACGAAAACCAATGCACAGTTGTGAGGACACAGCCACTTAGACATAGGATGGTTAGATCCAGGAACTCCCACTTGCAGTCAGTGAGTGGACGACTGGGGCCCTTCTATAACCATTTGTGGCACTGGGTGATCTTAGGTTCTCCCAAATCTTCTCTAGTTCACACCCCCTCAGCCCCAAGTCTCTGTTATGTTTTGTTTTTTGTTTTCTCAGACAGAGTCTGCTATAGCCCAGGTTAGCCTCAAACTTGATATGTATCCAAGGATGGCCTTGAACTCACCATCCTCCTGTCTCTACCTGACAAATACTGGGACCATGAGCATTCTGCACCAACCCGGCTGAAGTCTCTGCTCTCTCTTTTTATCCATCGTTTTCCCAAGAGACACACCAAGGAGACTTCCTATCCTCTCAGTGCCGCTACTGCTAGAAGAGAGAGAGGGCCAGGCCAGGGAACAGGAGAGCCAGTAATTAACCCATCCTCCTGCACGCCCCGACTTCCAACAAAAGGAGCTGTACAAATCGACCCAACCAAATTAACAGTCCTAATCTCCAACCCTTCCTTAATACCACCTCTCTCCGCCAGCACCTGGCTGTTAAGCCATCACTCTCCCCCCCTCAACCCCCAGCCTGTCCCACTCTCCTTCCTTTTCTCTCTTTCTCAAGTTGTTACCACACAAGCATCACGTAAGGAATCAAACAGGGACAGGTCCTTTTGTTCACCAAAGAGGCAAGAAAAAAAAATAATCAAAAAAGCAGGGGACTTAAAAAAAGACTAGAATTATTTCTCAAATAGAATGGGAAAATCTAACATGCCTTATCACTACTGAGAACAAGCACTGTGCAAACGCCCAGGCCTCTGACTGGCATGCCGGTTGTTTTGAATAGACGCATGACATTGTCAAAGAACCTGCCATTGTGTTGCTGAAAGGCACTTGCAACGTTGCATAAAAATCAGGCTTTCGTGTCACCCTCAGACTAGTCAAAGCTGCTGTTTTTTCTTTCTTTCTTTCTTTCTTTTTGAAAGAAGAAAGAAGGAAAATAAGAAATGTTCCCAGAATAAGACCTTCAAAGGCAGATAAGCGTCCCTTCTGAAAGACATCGGAAACTGGTCATCCAAGCAAAGCCACCAACTAAAGAGGTATTCTATTTGGAAGACATGTCGATGGCCCAGTGGGGAAGTATATGGTTGGCCTGGGGCTAGAGTCAGGGTTTTTCTCCTAGACTGATTGCTTCAGGCTTGAACCGTAGTCTAAGCCGTCTGGGTTTCTCTGACCCTTGTGCTGTAATTTCTTCTCCAAGTTATTTTCTCTGCAGGCTATTCTTATTTGCATGTGTGGTTCCTTCTTAATGTCCTGGAGAATGCCTTTCTTGCTGCTCGATTCTCAGGAAGGAACTGAAGTTTTAGATCCTTGCAACTCCAAAGGGATCTGACCACAGCTGCAACTCCGGTACCCGATGATGGGGAAGGAAACATGGCTCAGGCTAACGAACACTCCTCCCTCCTCTCCACACCACCAAGCCTGAGGCCCTCCCAGGATGCAATCAGTGGAGACTGCAAGCAAAGGATCTGACTGTTCCCCATACAGAACACAGATGTTCTGTTCCATAAACTAGAGGGCCCAGATTTCGGAAAGTCATCCAAGAGGGATGAGATATGTTCTACCCTTTTACTACATGGGGAGACAACTTTTCCAGTCTTCACAGAAGCTGAGATCTATCCAGAAGGCCATAGGTAAGCTAAGAGAAGTCCAAACCTTGTTTGAAATTGATGCCTGGCTCTTACAGTTCCAGAATCAACCTTTAAGAAGACTGGAAAACTTAACTCTAATATTGATTTCACTTGTAGGTGTCCTAGGGGAAGATAATCAGCTGGGAAGCCAGTCCTGGCAGGGTAGGCTAGTTGATGGACGCTGGCTACTTGCAGACTCTGATTAAGTCTGTTGCTGTTACATTTCTGACTTTGAACAAATGGCCACTAGCCTGTGTCTATCCTGAGAGGTGGTAATCACTTCTTCGCACCCAGAAGGCTGTCCCTATGGTGTGCTGACTTCCTCTCGGGAGGGACCAAGAACTGTAGACTTCTGGGACAGACCTTGACTTATTCCCCAATGAGCCTGATGCTCTTGGACCTGGCTACTTAAGTGCTTTTGAGTCTCAGCTTCCTCATAGGTAAAATTTACTTTGTTTTATTTATTTATTAATGCCCCACTTGTTCCAGAACGGATTTCAGGTGGCTTATCTGTAAAATGAAGGGATTAGACTAGATGATCCCTTTTAAGGTGTCTTCCCGGCTCCAGGACACTCTGGCAGCCTTACCTTCCACTTGACTTTGCAAAGTCTGCAGTTCAATTCCAAGCTCCAAGGATACCAGCTGCCCCTCGAGTGTGAGTGATTCATAGTCACGGAGGGACTGAGGGGTTGACTAGGGAGATGCGTGCTTTGTGCTATGGTAACATTTTATGCTTAGAGCTTTGTATTGGCAAAACAAGTCACAGGTATTAATGAATTTCATATGAATACTTTTAAGAGTTTATATATTGGAGCAATTTCCAAGCAGTTCCCTGCAGCTAATAATTCTCTTTTAAATACTCAGCAAAGTAATATAGCCCCTTACCAATTCTCAGGCCTGTGGAGTCTTTTATGACCTCTCCACAGCGCTGCCTATCACTCACAGAGCAGAGAAGCTCAAGGGCTGGAGAGTCAATTTGAGGCACTTTAGTCTAAGAGAGACACTGACAAACGGGAGTTTCCCTGAAGTGTGTCATCAGTGGAAGAAAGATCTGGAAAGAGTGCCTTGTGGGGGGCAATCGGTGAAGCTGGGGTGTTTAGTTCGGGATGGGCAGAGTTGCCATGGTGAAGGGGCCCTGTCAGAGCTGTCCCTCTGTGGCATGGGTATCCTGGGAGGCGAGAAGCCACAAGTACTACAAGTATCCGGCATTTTCGAAGCTGCTGGGGGGAATGGCTGCCCCATTGGGCCCAGTTGTTGAGCATCTGGCAAAAAACCAGAATCTGCCGTGATATGGAAGTGATGGGAGACACAAAAACAGGCAACTCTTCCCCATTAGGATTCTTCTGGCTATAAGAGAAAGCAGTATGGGCATTCACAATAGAGATGTAGGGGCAATCTTTGTATGAAAGCACGGGTGAAGTCAACCAAAGTCAGCTCTCCAAAAGCCACCAGACTTCCTCTTTTGCTCTATTCTGCCAGGCATTTTCCTTTGTTCATCTTCTTTCCAGAGCCTGTTTCTCTCTACCTCTCCTATTCTCATAGTTTAAAACACAGCAGTGAACATATTACAGGGCTGACCTCCCCTACCCAGTTCTTTTTTTTTTCCAGAAAAGTATATCAGTGGGGTTGAATGGGGAAAAGAGGGAGGGAAGGGGGCTTTTGGGACTTTGGGGGAGGGAGGAAACGGGAAAGGGGAAATGATTTGGAATGTAAATAAAAAAAACTTAGAAGATAGAAAAAAAAAGTATATCAGTGGGTCCGATTTGTAACTGTTACCCATGTGTTCTCTACCAACAAGCAGGGTCTCTGGAAGACATAGCAAGTCAAAGCAATTTCTAGAAAGGTGTAAAGACTGGAAAAGAAAATGTCTAGGAAGAGGCATGGTTCTTGGTCTTCAGGAGAGGAAGATCTACATGGGGGAAGCAGATACAAAAACAATGGACTCCAGTGTCAGATCAATTGCTAGAGGAGACACTCATGGTCCAGACAAGTGTAGTGTTTGCTTTTCATTTGTTGGTGGGTTGATTTTAGCTGTGCTGCTGTTACTGGTGGAGACAGTAGTGGTGTTATCAATTTCACAAGCAATAAATACATTCTTACAAAAGTAGCCAACCACCTTCTCTCCAATCATGTCACTGTCACATTATAAAATTACTTATGTATAATATTTTGTTTGTGTAAGACAGTGAGAAACAGTCAAATGTTGTATGTAAGATACTTCTGCAAGTTTAAACATATACCCAAAGCCTCACCTCCTGTTAGATGCCTCCTCCGCTCTTCCCAAGCTTCTAGACTCTGTTACATCCTCAAGCCTTGGGTAGAACAAGTTCTTGATTATCAAACCATTCATATTTCATTGACAGTTTCACACTTGGTCTACTAATTACATAGAAGAATGTGATAAAACAAATACTGCGTTTGTGGATTTCACTTTTGGATTAATTCTTATACTTGATACATAGACATTTAAGATTATTAAGCTTGTTTTAAAGGGATGTATACTTTAATTTTTTTCTAGCGATAGTTCTAGTCTTGAAATCTATTTTATTTTGTCTTTTCAAAGGCAGCACTTTTTATGTTACCCAGGCTAATCTAAAACATGATATGTCTGAACTCAGAATTCTCCCGTCTCAGCCTCCCTAACACTAGGACTAGAGAGTATCCCGCACACTGGTACTGTCACGTGGCTAAGCATAGTGACTAAGGAACATCAATGGAGTTAAAAATTTTCTTTTATAGATATATAGCCTTCCCAGGACCCTATGCTTATACATTGAGCTTTTGTGTCTTTTATCTTAAAGTTCCCTATATCTTTGTGTATCTGTGTGGGCATGTGTGTATGAGCATGTGCAAGTGAGTGTGCATGTGTGTGAGTGTGCATTTGTGTGCATTTGCATGTGCACAGTACTAGAGACTCAAACCAGGGATTTTAATAGTTAAATTCTGTACCACTGGGCTCCATCTTTGACCCTAATTTGAAATATTTTTAAAAATTGTTTATTCTGTTCATTAATATATTTGTGGGAATGTCCATGCTATTTTATTGTAGTGAATGTACATGTGTGTATGTATATATAATATCAAATATGTACATTGTTAAATTACTAACCAGAGTTCTGTGTCACACTGTGTATGCGTGCATGTATACATGTGTACGTATATGGTTACTCTAGATCATACATTAATGCATAGTTTTTTCATCAAACATTTCTTGGGGGCTGGAGAGGAGATGGCTCAGCACTTAAAAGCACTGACTACTTTTCCAAAGGGCCTAGATTCAATTCTGAGCAACCACAGGTAACTTACAACCATCAATACTGTGAGTCCCAGGAGATCAGATGCCCTCTTTTGACCTCCTTAGGACACCAGACACTCATAATATACAGGCATGCATAGAACTAAAAAGAAAAAATTCTAGAATTCCTTAGCTGTATCCTTTCTTCTGGACTTAGAGTAATGACTTCAATGAGGCTTAGATTATGCATTTGGGTTTCTATTGGCCACTGGAATGTTTTCTGTGTATTGACCACTGGGATATATTCTGTGATTTTCCTGTCCCTGGCCTCTGCCCATTTCTGTGCGGGTTATGGTTCCTTTCTTGTCAGAGTGGCTCCTTGATTTGTTGGCTGTCTCCACACGTTCTCAGTCATAATCCACTGTCTGCTACATATCTCCCAAATAGTGTCTTCAAGTCTGTTGCTGCCTTTTGAACTCTGCTCATCGCATCTTTGCGACTAAAATGTGCTACATTTTTATAGTTATATTTATCAATCTTTTAACTCTATGCCAAGGGTCAGCATTCTTTCTGTAAATTGCCAGACAGTAAATACTTCTGGCTTTGCAAGCAATACAGTCTGTGTGACTGAGTATTCAATGCCGCCGTTGTAGCATAAAAGCAGCCACCAACAACATGAAAGCAAATAGATGGGCTGTGTCCCAATAAAACTTTGTGAGTTTTTTAGACAAAGAGAAATGGAGGTGCAGATTTCACCCACAAGCAGTAGCTTGCCAGCTCAGCTCCGTATCTTTTATTTTATTTTAAAGGCCCTCCCTATCCTGAGACCATAAACTATTCTTTAGCCCCTTCCAAAAATTATGGCTATTTTCATATGTAGCTCTTAGAATTTTCATATAAGCTCTTAGAATTGATTTTCATGACTGATAGTAGGTATGGAATGTACCTTTTCCTCAACAAATAGTCAATTGTCTGTCTCTAATTTATTGTCCCCACTGATATGAAATGTCACCTTTAGTTGTTGGCTCCAAGTACTTACTATGGGTTTGGCAAATATATACATCTATTTGTAGACTGACATTCTTGTTTCTCAGCTTTCTGCATGTGGCTATCATAGAGTTTTACTGTTTAGGATATGTGTGTGTAGATAGGTAGATAGATAGATAGGTAGATAGATAGATAGATAGATAGATAGAGATAGATATGTGTGTATTATATATATCATGTATTATATATTACACATATAATAATGTATGTACAATGGATATATATTAATGTATAATATATAGTATATATTATTCTCTACACATTCACATATATATAGTGTGTGTATGTTTGGAAAGGAATAGATGGAGTGATAGTTTTACATACCTGTAATCCCAGCACTAGGGAGACGGGCAGGAAGTTCAAGACCATCCTGGGCCACATGAGTTAGATGGCAGCCTGGGCTACGTGAAATATTATCTCAAAAACCTGACCTCCTAATAGTATCTCTTCATATCCAGGGTCTTCTCAACCACTGATCTTTATCCTTGGCCCTTGGTAATTCTCTTTTTGATATAGATTTCAAAATTTCCTTCTTAAATTCTATGAAAAAGTATCTTATTGGGATTTTGACTGTGAGTCCATTTAAGAATTACCAATTCACTGGCAAAGAATTGGCATCTTGGCCATGTCTGGTTACGCTTGCCAGGATAGTGGATAAATGTTTCCATTTATGGAGGAAGCTTCTTGGTACTGAAGCACCTGTAGAATTCTTAGGAGAGATGACATCAGTGGCTCTGATTTCTCAGTCCTTTATGTATCACCTAGAACCACAGACAAACCTTGCACTGGCCTCACACTTTCCCACCTGTTTTCTAGAATTCTCTAGAAAATCAATGGCATACTGTTGATATGAGAGAAAGGAGTCTGTGGTCCTCAAAACATGCCAAGGCCAAGAAATAGTTTCCTTTAGTATCTGTGAATCCTGGTTACATGGGCAACTTCTAAGAACTCCATATAAACTTCTTTTTTGTGGAGGGAACCAGGGCCCATGGAAACTCATTTGAGTCTAGGCACGTGAGAAGATATGATTAGGCATACATTGTCACCTAAGCTAAACATGGAGATTGAAGCACTTTCAACAAAGTTTTAACTACTGGTTCATGAGCTGCTAGGGCACAGAGAGAATGCCTTAGTCTTTATGTAATAAATGTCTGGTAGAGGCTTAGGTGTACAGAAAGAGGTAGTCAGCCTCTTAAAACAGTGGTTTTCAATCTGTGGGTCCTGACCCCTTCAAGGTTCTCAGAGTTGTCCATCAGATATCAGATATCCTGCATATCAGATATTTACATTACATTTCAATTCATAACACCAGCAAAATTACAGCTATGACGTAGCAACAAGTAATTTTATGGTTGAGGTCACCACAACATGAGGAACTGTATTAAAGGATTGCAACTTTAAGAAGTTGAGAACCACGGCTCTAAAAGTGCCCAAGTGGGGCAGCAGAATGACTCAGTAGATGAAGGTGCTTGCTGCCAAGGCTTATGACCTGGGTTTAGTTCCAGGGACCCATATGGTAGAAGGAGAGAACTGACTTCCATCACTTAATTTTAGACCTCCACACAGGTACAGTGACACATGCAGCCCATAGTAAATAAATAAGTAAATGAGTAAATGAATAAATAAGCACACAAATAAACAAACAGAGTAATTGCCTACAAAACTATAGACTGTCAGCATAGACGACTAGGCCACCCTCAGACTTGCTAAGGATTTCTGGAGAGGGTGAAGGCAAGGCTGAGCATGGGTGATGGAGTGGGATGATGCCCTGTGAACTAGAAAGGCACTCCAGGGAGATGGAGCGATGTGCATGAAAACAGTAGAACCAAAGCCTCCCACCGTGAGCAGCAAAGGAGTTATAAGCTATTTAGCGCTACTATAGAGTATGATGCTGGGGGAAAGAGGCAGGAGATGGGGCTCCGGGGAGAAGCAGATATCAGACAGAGTACCTTGTGCAGTTTTACACAGCCTGAACTTTTATTACCCTGTGAACAGCGGGAATAACTGAGTCTTTCTTAAAGCCAGAGCCTGATTTTGTGCGAGATGTTTATTAAATAACTTAGAAGCTGAGAAATGAGGGTGAATTTAATGAACATAAAATGAAGAGCAAAGAGACCGTGAAGGATGGCATGGCGCAATCCAATTCAAAGGAAAGGTTGATCTGTGGAAGGGAAGAGTGTCAGAGCCCCCTCCCTAACCAATCCTGTAAGATACCATTGGAAACCTGGGCCCAGCTGGTGGTCAACCTAGGTTCTACTCTGTATTGGAAGAGTGTCTTTGCTGTTCAACTCTTAGCTTCCCATCCTTGAAATATAGAATTGTAGTCCTTCCTTTATAAATGTAAGAGAGTTAAAGGAGAAACCAAATAGCACTGGTGGGGAAATGCTGACCAGGTGAGGCCTCATCCATAGACTATGGAAATCATATTCGGCTGTACTTTAAAGGAAGAACAGGAAAAATGATATTAAATTAGGATGCCTTCATCCTAGAGAGAAAGGTTTTGGGCAGACCTACATGATAAGAGGGGTTGTGATGGAGACAGGCATGGAGAACTCTCTTTAAATGGCCCAGTAACTGTCTTTGTAAAAATGTTGGGATGGGGGACTGGAGAGGTGACTCAGTGGTTCAGAGGTCCTGAGTTCAAATCCCAGCAACTACATGGTGGCTCACAACCATCTTTAATGAGATCCGATGCCCTCTTCTGGTATGTCTGAAGGCAGCTATAGTATATGTACATATAATAAATAAATAAATCTTTAAAAAAAATGTTGGGACAATGGCTTGGATTTGTGACTATAGACAGAATCGGTTCTTTACATTGCTCTAGACCAGTGGTGGGCCATGACCCCTTTGGAGGGGGGGAGTTGAACAGTCCTTTCACCAGGGTCATATATCTGATATCATGCATATCAGATATTTACATTAAAATTCATAACAGCAGCACAGCAAAGTTATAGTTATGAGGTAGCAGAGAAATATGTCCTCATGTCCCCACAACATGAGGAACTGTGTGGAAGGGTCACAGCATTAGAAAGGTTGAGAAGCACAGCTCTAGACACTCATGGACTTGGGCTTGCAAGAGAGAAAAGGGCCATGCTCTTACTTACCCTGGACCATGTGGGACAAGAGGCTTGGGCACGTGTGACAGTCAAGAATGGTGAGAAGTGGGATGTGTCTACCCTTGGGAAAACAGGAAACCCATCTCAGAAAACCTAGACCTCGGTCTCAGCTGTGAAACAAATGATTGTGATTATTTCACCTTGAGCATTCAGAAATGTTCTGTCTCAGATTCACCCCACCCCCATAAGAAGAGACTAATAAAGAATAATAGGCTCAGAGGCTCAGAGGTGACAGCAAATTGGTCCTAAGACTTCCCGTGAATACCCAAATCCTCCAATGCTAGAGTCTGTCACACAAAATAGTGCAGTTATTTACAAATAACCTGTGCACAGCCTCCCACATACACTAGATCATCTCTGCATCCTTTGTAACATGCAATACAATATAAATACCAAGCAAATAGTAGTTCTATTGTATTTAGAGATGATAACAAGAAAAACATCAGCACATGTTCAGTACAGAGGTATTTTTTTCTCCCAAATGTTTTCCATCTGTGGCTAGTTGAATCCATGGATGCAAAACCCAGACACAGAAGGCTTGCTGGATAACTGACTTTATGTAGTTGTAAAATGCCAGTTGGAAGGGGTAGAAAAACCATTAGCTATAAAATGATGTTTAAGTATTAGTTAGGCCTTGACTAAGTAAAAGTGAGACCCTGGGGCAAGTCTGGGCATCCAGGAGATACTCCACACCATAGCCCAGCAAGCTTCAAATCCAGGGAAGGATTCAATTATTGCAGCATGTAATTTTCTGTTTGCAAAGCTCATATTGTGTATGTAATTGAATGAGAAGAAAGCGATAAGGCTTTGGGACTGGACTTGAGGCTAGAGCAAGTGGTTGAAAGAGGGATGAAGGCATAAAATGCCAGGGTTCCTGAGATCAGGATCTTGTTCCTCAGCTTGCATGGGTCTTCTAAACCTCGCTTTCCTAAGGAGTCAAAGGTTGAGGCTGGGACCTCACTCTTATTGGTTCATTGGCTGGGATAAGAAGACAGGCTGTTCCAGTCTGATGATTCTTGTTCAGTTCACCTCCATCCATCCCCTCCTTCAACTCACTGAATCAGAAGCTGGGTCATGGTGTGAACTGGAGAAGGGGCAGCTAAACGGTGTGTTTCACTGGGCACTGCCCCAGTGTTAGCACCGAGGAAAGCAGCATTCTGGGCTCATCGAAATGGTTAATCTCAATGGTTTGAGAAGAGGATAAACTTCAGAACCATGAACCCAGGAGTACGAACAATCCCTTCTGAGATCTGGCCATACAACATTCTCCTTGAAGCCAGGAGGCAGCCGCTTGCCTAGTGAGGTTGAGGAGTACGTGGCCACTAACTAGCACTGATGGAAGGGCAGAGAGGGATGCAGATAGAGAAGGCGGCAGAGGAAACTATCTCCCATCTCTGTCCCAGCTTGAACAGACTGTCTTAATGGTCCCTGTGGGTGACCTTTCCCAGCTGCCTATTTCCCACTGCAAGCCTCATAGCCTCTCTCTCCCATGTCAGCCCCTCACCTCCCTTCCACTCCACTGCAGCGCTACAGAATTCAGGACCGGGATCCAGAGACCGACATTTCAGCAGAGAGTCAAAGGCATGGCTGAGACCAGCTGCCTTATGCCATTTCCTGATCACTACTAAATCCAACTTCAAGACAAACAGGCAACCACACCTGGGAGAGAATGAGAGCATGGAAGCTAGAGGAGAGGGAGGCCGGGAGAAGAGGAGAGAGGCAGGGGGAGAAAGACAAAGTGAGAGAAAAAAATCCCACGCAGCATAGCCAAGCCAGTGGCCCAGAATCTCTCCCACTTCTATGGAATCAGAAACACTTATTAATAGCCTGCAAAAGGCAAAGAGGAAGTGTCTCATTGTCTGCTGCTGTCATTCCTCACTCTGACGAGCACTTAAAATGTCAAGACCCCTTTCAGCAGCTATGCACAAGCAATCAGGCCCTCTCATCGGTCACTGTGATTTTGCAGCCGCTGCAGCTCGGTCCCCACGACTCCTCTCCACACTGTGTTTGGAGACAAGGCATGTTCAGGCACACAAAACAAGCTATGTCTTTGGAAGGAGTGTGCTGAAGGGCCCAGGGAAGCAGGGGAGGGATGGGGCAATGGCTGGGGTGGAGATGTCATAGACAAGGTCATTGCACAGAAATGTTGGCTGGGTTGAGAGCCTGGGCGTAGGCTGCGTGCTGAAGGCTTACCTTGAACTGGAAGGTGGGAGCTGTCAGCTACCAGGGAAGGAGATTCCATGTGTAACTTTTAGACAACAAAGGATTGCTTTCTGGAGGTAGGCGTTCTAGTTGATCATTGTCTCTTGAGAGCAAAATAAAGCAGAATGGCCTGGAACTGCAGCAGGTGGGATTTGGGTGGGAGAGAAGGGAGGACCTCTTAGTGGATAGAAATCGCTGCAAAGCTGAGTTGAACTGGGAGGAAAATAATCACTTTCTTTGGGGATATTCTTCTCTTTTTATGTTACCTGCCACCTAATGCTTGAGCGACATCCTGGAAAAGGGAAGTGTGAGGGGTCCAGAGTAGGGAATGGCTGGGACTTGAGGCTTTCTCCCGCACGTGGCATCTCTTACTGTGAGAGCTTTCTTCATACAGCTAAAGGAAACAAATATCACAAGCTGGAGCCTAAACCAAGCAAAATGCAATGCCTTGGGGCTCTGGAATTTGTATGTCTGAGCCCAAGGTGATTCTTTCTAAACACAGGGAGGAGAAGCTTGCATCATACCTCTCCTAAGCTGCTCCTGGTTTTCTGGCATTCGTTGACTTTGGCTTGACCTGACTCCATTGTCACATGACCTTCATCTTCTGATACTATCTGTGTTCAACCACACACACACACACACACACACACACAGAGAGAGAGAGAGAGACAGACAGACAGACACACACACACAGACACAGACAGACAGAGAGACAGACAGACAGACACACACACACACACACACACACAGAGAGAGAGAGAGAGAGACAGACAGACAGACACACACACACACACACACACACACACACACCCCTTTTGGCAGTATTAAAGACTAAACTCAGGACCTTGTGAATGTTAAGTAAGTGATGTTAAGTAACAATTATCAAGAGACGGCCCAGAAAACCTAGGAGTTCCTGTGACCCTGGCCACACCAAGCCACAACCTTACTTGTTTCTCTTGAAGGACTTGACCTGTTTCTCAAGTTCAAAGCTTTTCTATAGTGTTCATTTTAGTCCCTTGACGCCACTGCAGTGACAACACCAAGATGCTACAATTCAAAGGAGCTCATGACTACTGTAAAGTACCGGAAAGCCACCAAACTTCCTGATCTTCAAGAACTTTCTCAGAAAGCACACACCTGCCACTTCACTGCAGGCTTCCCGAAGGACCTGCAGACTTTGTCCATCTCTGCAAAGAGAGGTGGCATCGTCCACCTGTTTTGCCTTCTGTTGACCTGACTTTGACCCAGGGCATCTGGTTCATGTTCAAAGATAAATTAGCCTGTTGTTCAACATTTTCCATAATGTCCATCCAATTCAATTAGTTAATAGAATTACGAAATGTCAGGCTGGATGAGTAGAGATAACTCAATGTAACCCATCATTTTAAAAAATAAGAAAGCCATGCTGAGAAAGGAAAAGCCCACAATTAAAACTCTGTGCAGAAGAAGCACTTGGGTTTGGAGACTCTGGGCTCAGAAGTCTTGGCTAGAAAATCTTTAATTCATTGAATGTCTGCTGTAGTGATAGTCCTGTGATGGTATGAATGGGAATGGCCACCATAGGTCCATATATTTTATTCCCAACTGGTGGGTTGTTTAGGAAGGCCTTGTTAGAGGAGGTATGACACTGGGAGTAGGCTCTGAGGTTTCAAAAGCCTCTCTCTCTCTCTCTCTCTCTCTCTCTCTCTCTCTCTCTCTCTCTCTCTCTCCTGTCTTTGGATCCAGATATAAGCTTTCAGCTAATTCTCCAATATCATGCCTACCTTACTGCTGCTATGCTCCCAGCCATGATGATCAGGTACTAACCCTCTGAAACTGTAGGCAAGATCCCATTAAATGCTTTCTAAGCTGTCTTGGTCATAATGTCTCTTCACAGCAACAGAAAAGTAACTAAGACAGGCCCTCTCCATAAGGTACTCACAATCTATGAAGAAGAATGTTGGGCAGAGTCAGGAAAGACCATATTATCTTAAGGAAGCTAACTGCTTGGGGAGAGAAGTCATGGGGCACTGATGTTCATGGGAAATGTCAGCTTGACCCCTCACTATTCTGTTACTCTGAACCTAAAACTGGGTGTCAGTGCAGCCTGGACTAGAAAAAATAGAAAGGTAACCCATGGCTTCCGACTCAGTTTACCCTGCCTTTGTATAATCCCAAATCCTGTGAGCAAGGGAAGACATACCTCGGCCTGATCTTGCCCAGCCTTCCAACTCTCTCAGGGCAAACTCTGCTTCTTTCAGCTTCTCCCTTACCTCACCTAGCACAAATCAGACTGGGTGCTAAATGGACATATGTTAGATTGCATGAAGACCTCCCCAAGGCAGCCTGGACTGGACCCTATTTCCTGAGGTTTCTTCCATCTATCCCTTTACCACCAGCCTGGGCTGGTGGGCTCAGCTGTCATGAAATGAGTATTACCCCTCTCTGTATGGGCTTATTTCCATCAATCCTGACAGTCCAACTATAAGCTGGACCAGGAGCTCATACTAAGGGCAAGCAGGAAGGGAGACTCTCCACTGAACTCTGTAGTTTGCCAGAAGCCTTCTGATATAGAGTTACCCCCTTCCCCCCAGAGGCACCTAGATTTCTGGAGGGTGGAGGTAGAAGGGTCAGAATACCCTCTGAATATAGAGGGAGGGGAGATCTCACCCCATGAGCTAAGAGGGAAAGAAGCTTGGGGTTGGTAGGATGAGGTTTGGGCTTCAGAAAGGGGTGTCACGGAGATGGGGATTTAAAAATAAACAGGAGCTAGCAGCATGCCTCTTTAGCCATAGCCATGGTAACGGACACCGCTGGAATCATAGCCTGCACAGGGACCATTCCCGAGGCTCCAGAAATGTATGCGGGGTTGCATCATTTTCCATTCCTCTTTGTTCGTGTCACTATTGTTGTTTTAAATTCTCCAGGGCTGTGCGTGCAGCAAACTCAAACACAGGGGAACACCGTGCAAGCCCCTGCATCCTCAGTCTCACACCCAGCCTCCTTGCTGGAGCTCCCTCTGAGCATGTGCCCTGGAACTGCAGATGCACACTGGGGAGTGTGCACCCACACCAACAAAGACACACCCTGGGATGCCCATACGTTCACACAAACAGAAACACAAGTGAAAATGTGTGTTTGTCTGCACTCACTCACACATATACTGAAAAATGCCTGCTCTTATAGAAAGCAATAAGAGGAAGACTTGAACGTGATGCTTCGGTTCGGGCCCCATACACATTTTTCGTGATGCCACACGTTCACAGTTCCATCTGATAGTTAACACATCAGCACACTTGCACATGACAAGTTTCTGGCTGTGTGTTTCATGAATGTCTGCATACCTGATATCACACATAGCTTTGGGAGCACACTTGTATATCTGAGTGTATGTGGTTGGCCTATGTCTTGATACTCTACCTGCTTACACATACATGTAACTGATGTCAGCATCTGCTCTCTCCAGGGTATGCAATTGTCATGAGCAGATATATGCTCACTGGATTCTCATTGTCTATAGACTCATTGTTCCAGCTCAGCCAAGACACATTGCCTAGAGGTACACTTTCCCTGATGCATACATACATACACACACACACACACACACACACACACACACACACACAAACACACACACACACTCACAAACATACACACTCATACACACATGGTCACACACACATACAAACATATACACTCATATACACACTCTTACAAACACACACAGTCACACACACACACTCACATAAACACACATGCACAGAAACACACACTAACAAAAACATACATACTCTCATATACATGCTCTCTCTCACACACACACTCTCACATACACACACTCATATACACACTATCAAAAACATAAAAACATATACACCCGCATATACATTCTCTCTCTCTCTCTCACACACACACACACACACACACACATACACCACATGCACATGAACACACACACACTAGCTCTCAGCACCAACCCCAACCACAGTCAAGCACCCTAAGTCAAGGACTTTTCCACATCTCATACAAAATAGGGAGAAGGGAAATTGGCTCAGTCTGGAGGCCTTGGGTTCCTCAGCAGGCAATGTGGAGCAGAAATGGACTACTAGAGCCAGTGGGTTTTTAAAAAATTGCATGAGACTCCCAAGGAGGCAAGAAAATCAAAGCCTCGTCATTGAAAATCCCTACACAGCAGAAGCAGAAATCAACAGAGCTCCAAGAAAAGGCTGCCGCTCCCCCACTTCACCCTCCCTCCCCAGAAGAAAAGACAAACAGAAAACAAATCAAAAAACAAATCTAGATTGAAAGGAGCAATTGTCGAATGAATAGCTCTGGGCTTTCCTCTCACCCTGGGACACATGTTCCCTGACCACAGGACAAGAATGAGAAGAGATTCCTGCAGGCAGTGGGCAGAGGGGCAAGCCAGCATCGGGCTAACATTTGATGGCGTCTTGTTCCCAGGGAATGAGGTGAAAAAAAACACAGAATTTAAAGGAAGGTAAACTTATTTGGGTCCGAGGTCCCTGATTCAGTAAGTATATGACCTTGAACAATGTCCTTGACCTCAAGGACAAGGTCCTGAACCTTTGTTTACAAGATAACCAATTTGCTTATCTATAACCAAGGATAAGTGCAAGGGTCCTTGCATTCAAGTCTGACTGTGTGGACAGAATGGGATGTAATAGCAAACCATTGCCAAGTTTTACTCCACCCCTGGCAAAAGGACAAAGGAAAGAGTTCTGAATCCTGGAACATGGGGAGACTTTGGGCTTGGTTACAGTTGCAAATGTTCAGAATTCTATCCAAAGTGAGTCTACACCTCTGGTTGTGGGAGAAATAATAGAGACCTTATCATCCCCTTCCACATGCCTGAAGGGAGGTGATCTCTTCCAAAAGATCATGGCTCCTTCCTCGTAAAATTGAAGGCAACCTCTTTCCCTTCCCTTCCTCTATAAATGACTAGCTTTTATTGTTCACCCCCTCTGGTTTGGCTCCACACTTGGTGCAATGGATGATCTGTGCTGTGATTGGTTTGGGAGAGCACACTGAGAATTCGTAAAACATCTGTCTTCTAGGCTCACCAACAAGACAGCCCCAGGGGTGTGGCTCAATAGAAATGTATTCTCTGGTGCTTCCAAACCTAAGATTTAAGTGTTAGAAGAGCTGACTCTCAGTTAGCAGCCTCCTCCTGGGGGCGTAAAAAGTTACTTTCTCCCTCTGCAAGTGAGGAGAGAGACATTTCCTAGTGTCTCTTATTATGAAGCCACAAGACCTATTGGGTTAGGGCCCCACCCTAAGAGCCCATTTGATCTTCATTTCTTCTGTTTCCCAACACAGTCACATTGTTGGGTTGGGGACACTCAACATTGGAACACAATTCTGTTCCTAACTGACCCTATATCTCTCTTGAAGGTTTTACAGGCACAAAATAGCCAACAAGGTGCAAGCCTGCAATGGAGCAAGGAGGAGAGCTTTGAGCCTTGATTCCTGGTGTAAACACTCCTACAGCAAACACAATAAAAAATACCAAGGTCTGGAGTCTATATTCTATTCCATTACAGATGGAAAACACGGTGTGCAGATGTCAATTAAGGCCAACTTCTGGGCCACACAGAGAGGACTCCTTGGGCATCCACATACACTCTGCTATAGTGGATGAGACCTGAGACCCTGGGAAGAACTCATAAGCACTCTCCTTTGTCTGTTTGAAAAATAGCTGCATTTCTTTAAAATACAAACTGTTCTGTGGACCATCTCTGCCCCCCCGCCCCCCCCACACACACGATACTCAGATACTCATGTGAACACCCACCTACATGTGCAAAACCCATTTCTCTTATTCATGTATTCATAGTAGCTGGTATTCAGTTTTGTAGCAGCACACACAAATTGCTTTTTGCTTTTTTTGGTCAATTTTTTCCTATATTTTAGGGTGTAAGCTCCATACGGGCAGGGATTTATTCATCTGGCTCAGAACGTTAACTTCAGCATAAGTACTGAAGCTGGGTATGGCTGTTTTTTGCCTAGGTCTGCATGGTTTCCTAGGACAGCAGACAGACTGTATAGCCAGAATAACACCAGCAAATGGAGATGCTGGTTGCTTTTGCTTGACACGCGGAGTAACTGACATGCAATCGCAGTTGCTATGGTAGATAAGGAGCCGGGACAGGAAAGATGAGGTAATGGCCAAAGCGACAAGGGTGGTGGTGGGAAGTTCCTTTGAAGATTTATAAAGACAAGGCTATATTATGTTGGGATGGAGATGCTGAGAGTAGCTACAAACCCACCTCTACACCTCTGTGAGCAACATTAGGATGCTGGAGTACTCTCTGACTTCTAGGGTCATAACAGGAGGAACCAGAGCATCTGAGGGTTATCCACAGGTTTCTGAGGCTATTTCATGGAAGCTAACTGGGTGGCTTATGAACCAAGCCTTTCCTTTCCACACATATATATTATCAGAATAACATTTCAAGGAACTTGAGAGAAGGAAAAATAAATCACTATAGTTAACTAAACCTCAGCTGACAACTAATTTTCTTTATCCATATTCTCTTTTAGTCCTTGATTTTAGAATTATGTAATTCTAATCGGAATAAGTAAATAAGGTATGTACCATTTTGCAATGTTGTAGAGTATGTGGGAACTTTTTTTTTTTAAATCATCGCATAGCCTCAGTGGTTCTTTTTGTCAATGGTGACACTATAGGCTGTGACTCAGTTTACTGTCATTGACCCTCAGGTGACTTCTAGAGAAATAATTCTACAATGTGTATTTCCACACATACGTCTCTTTCCCTTCATTCGTAGTACTTTTTTAGAAAAATATCTAGAATTTAAATTACTGATTCTAAGGATGGAAAGATGCTAAATGACACATCTGAACTCTCTCATATATTTATTTACAAAATACCTATTGTCTGTTGAAAACTGCCAGGCCCTAAGGACACAGAGCTATTAAGGCTAGTCTCACTTATCAAAAGATTCACAGTCTAGTAGGGACAAGACATACAAATGACACACTCTGCTTAACACTCCAATTGTGTTAGAGACAGTACTATAGAGGTCCCTGGTCTGAATCGAGAAGGAAGAACATACCAAGCACATTATTACAGATACAGCTTGTCCTGGAGAGTTTAGGGAATGTCAGTCTGGTGAAAAAAATTAGGGAAACGAAAAACCCAAGGCAGAGAAAATAGCCAGCACTAAATCAGATGGTAGACCACACTGGATAGTCCAGGAACTGCTTATGGCTTAATGATGTCAGGGCACAAGTGGGCAAAGAAAGAGTTTTAGGGAGGTACTGAGGGGAGAGGAGACTGAGTAGGTGGGCAGAGCAGCCTACGCATTAACTACAGAATGAAAGGTGGTGTCAGCAGCTAGTTGATCTTGTTTTTCTTTTGTTCTTGCTTTTACTTGCTCCTAGGTGCACCCATTGTTCACCCATGATCATGTGTCGTCTCTTGTAGCAGTAGAGAGGCTCGGATCCCATCCAAGCCCAGCTTGGTGAATCAATGAGTTCATGAGGTTTCTGTTCATGAAGAAGGGGAAATCAGTTATACCCCTAGGAAGTCAGTCTCTCCTGTTGACTCTCAGACAGCTCCATCACTGAAGATCCCTCTGAGTAGGATTTGTTTTTTTAGAATTATTTACTTATTTTATGTATCTGAGTACACCGGCACTGTCCTCAGACACACCGGAAGAGGGCATAGAGTCCCATTACAGATGGTTGTGAGCCACCATGTGGTTGCTGGGAATTGAAAACTCAAGACCTCCAGAAGATCAGTCAGTGCTCTTAACCACTGAACCATCTCTCTAGCACCTTCCTCTGAGCAATTTAAGGACAGTTACTGCATGGAAATGTCCCGCCCTAGCAGATTACTCTCCTCTCATATTACTTCACAGAGCTGCCTCATGGAGATCTGGTGAAGGCTCCCGAGTCCCAGAAGCCTCCCTCCATGTTGGAATGTTGAGAGACCTGACCTAAGGAGCCATGGGTCTCTGACCCAACTCACTCCAGTTTGTCCCTCTGGCTCTGCTCTGACTCCTCAGTTTCACTTCTTGCATCACCCTGAGCTTCAGTATAAAGATCTTTGTGACAAGGGACTCTGTGGTTGCTTTGAACAAATTAATAATAAACCGGGGACCACCAATAATGAGCTGTCGCCACATACATGAGTGAATCAAAACACTAACTTCCTCTTGGTATCAGTTAATCCAGATTTGAATCCTCTACTTCACTGCCTCCCCCTCCTCCCATGACTTCTGCGCTCCTCGTCTGTCTGTCTGTTGTGGGAGCCTGAGTCTTCACCTGCCTGAAGGCTGTCTCGTGAATTTGTCCCTGTATCTTTGCCTGTCTGTGTATCTGTCCCTAAACAAAAGGGTTTTCTCTCTCTTTTACTGAACAATGAAGAAAGCATCACATGGGGAAGGAGTGAGGGACACTTTACAGAAACCTTAACAGAGTTTTACAAGGGATTAAGTCACTGACTCCAACTGACCCAGATAACAAACAAATGCTGTCAAGCAATATCCGAAAGCTGTTTCCAGTGTTCAGGATGGATATTCATTTTATAAGGCTGATTTCTGCCTATTTGCTGTTTCCAGCAAATGATTATCATAACATAGTAGCAGGCACTACTCTGGGTCAGGGGCATGGGAGAGTACATAACTTAAGATTACAGCTATGCATTAGCTTAGGTTGTAAAGTTGATTACATAGGAAATCCAAGGCAAGTAAGATTGGTTGTTACATTGTTCCCTTAAAGGCAGGTTAAACAAACAGGCTGAGGACACAGGGATAGAAGTCTTGAGTCGTATGGGACCCCACCACATACTCACAACTTGGCTGTGGGGTCCAGCAAGAGATCCAGTGTCGTAGAATGTAAGAGATATTTTTGCAATACTGCAAGATCACAGGACTCTGACTACTCCCGAGCAATGGACAAGCCTATAGGATAAACTACCCTCAATTGTGGCCCAGGGTTACTATCCACGATGCCAAGGCTAGACCCAGAAACAGATGTGATCATCTCCTGAGAACCAGACTGCTTCCCTCAACTAAGACCATCCTACAGAACTGGAACTGAGGCAGAGGTCAACCACAATACACCCTGCCCAGGCCTGCTTAATTGTGCTTACTCTTACCCCTCGCCATGCCCCGCACCAACTTCCCAAAGATGAATTTGTGTTCCTCTGACCCTTATTTGTTAATTTCCCCGCAGTGGCCACATTCAGCAAGCCTCCTTCCTGGTTTTCACCACCGCTTGTTCTGTTTATTGGCTGATTGGATATGAGAGGCCAAGAGCCTGTTGGGACTGTCGGAGCAGAGCATTTTACCCTGAAATCTTCACTTATATGATCTCAGAAGGGTCTTATGCAGGGGATCCCAGATGCTTTGATTCAAACCCCCAGTGGTCCTATCCAACCAACTGACAGGCAACAGCCACACAATTCCCAAAGCCTGAGAGTTAAAGGTGATGCCCACGGCTGGTGCATTTATTTAAGTAGTACTTGTTCCTGTGGTTGTGCTGTATCAAAAGGGAAGGATGGGAGGAAAGGCTGCAGTCTGCTAAAAGGAACTCTGTGTCTTTCCACTGGGATGCAAAGGGTACTGTGGAGTTCTAGAAAGGTTCAGTAGCAATGTTAGCAGATCTTGCCTACTCACATCCACTTCCCTCTACCTGCATCAGCCTCTGTGGGGACTCCCAGACAGCATCCATCCCACAGGTCTGCCACTCACCTTTCTTCCTCCTCATGGGAGGAAGGAGAGAAAAGGAGAGGGAGAGAAGCCCACCCTGTCACAGTGTCATGTCTTCCTTTCTCACTGTCTCTCTCCTTCTCCTTATTAAATTCAGGGCTGATTGGGGCTGTGTGAGCTAGCTTGGACCACCTGCTGTTTGACCAATTCCTTTCCTTTTCTCCCTCTGGTGACTAATAGCTGCTCTTTCCTGCAGAGTCCAGGTCTCCCTCCTCCTCCGCTCCCCACTCTGTGCAAAGGCAGTTAAGTCCTGAAGCCTTTTCAGCCCGTTAGTTCCCAGAGATGGAAGTTCAGGGACAAATCCAAGCCCCCTCCCCTCTGACACCCTCCCCACCCCACCCCGGTGCCAGATTCTCTTTGGGGAAGTGTAGCTGTGGGAACAATAAGATGATCTCTGGAGCAGTGGAAGCAGGGGTGGGAGGTGGGGGGCAGGGAGAGGAGGCAGTGTTTGGGAAAGGCTGGAGAGCTCAGTTCAGACTGCATAACTGCTAGAAGCAGGGAGCCCAAGGTGAGGTAGAAGACACAAGTATGAGGAAGAGTGTCTGTGGAAAAGCCTGGAGAGGTGGCATAACCAAGATACAGGGCGAGATTTACCAATTTAAGAACCTGTAGTCTCTGATCAGCTCGGGAAGAGGAAGACCAGACAGAGTGGTGCTGGATACTGCTGAGGGGGGAACCCAGAATAAAGCCTGGGGCACACAGCCAGGTGCTGGGGGGTGGGGGTGGGGGTGGGGGTGGGTAGGAACTTATGGTGGCTGCGCATGCGCATACCCACCCAGATACGGTCAGGGCTAGTCAGCAGCGCATTGGCTTTTCACTTTACTAAGATCTGGTCTGCAGGCTCGGGACTTAGGCAGCAGGAGCTAGTAACTGAGGCAGGTCACCCCAGAAAGGACAGCAACTATAGTCAGTGATGCCAGATGACTCTCAAGCTAGAGGTAGGAGTGTCGCACATCCTCCCAGGGCCTTGGCTGTGAAGTGCCCTCGAACAGAATTGCTGAGTGTTGACTTTCTGTCCTAGCTCCCTTGTCCTCCTAGCTCTGACTTCAATTCCATGACGTGGGACAAATCCCTCCCTCTCTTACCCCTCCTCCTCCTTTTCCTTCTCTTCATGTTTCTTCTCTCCTCTTCCCCTTTGTCTTCTTCCTCTCCTTCATTTTCTCCTCTTCATCCTCACTCTACTCCTTTTTGTCCTCTTCCCCTTTCGCTCTTTCTCCTGTCTGCCCCCCTCCCCCCAGCTTAGTTACCTTGCAATTGCCGTGACAAAACACACTACAGCCAAGATGATTTAAGAAGAGTTTAATCAAGGTGTATTGTTTCAGAGGGTACATCCATGACCATCATAGAGGAGAGATGGCTGCCGGCAGGCAGGCAGGCAGGCAAGGTGCTGGAGCTTACATCTTAGGTCACCACTGTGAGGCACAGAAAGAGCTAACTGAGAATGCCATGGCTTCGGAAACCTCAAAGGCCACTCCAGTGACACACCTCCAATACAGCCACACTTTCTAATCCCTCCAAAACAGTTACAAGTATTCAAATATGTAAATCTCTAGGGACTACTCTTAAGCCACGACATCCTCTCTTCTTTGTGTTGACTGTTGATTCCCCTGTGTGTAGCTGGGACATTAACCTGGTGTTCTCTGTCCCAGGCCGACTCTTATTTAACTCAGCATAGAAGTCATTTCCTCTAGGAAATCCTCTCACGACGGCCATGTTAGTTCTTTGTTTCTTTTTCAGGCAATACAGAATCGTGCATTTCTCGGAAAGGGAAATTGGGATTGTTGAGGGGTAGGGCAAGGAAGGCAGTGTGAGTCCCTCACAATACCATTTATAGCCCATTTCAGAGCCCCAAGACCACTTGAGAGAACTCTGGCTGAGTGTGGGTGCTCTGCCAACTGTCTACCAGCTGCCACTCTCTTCCAGCTCTTGCGGAGAAGCCACTGGAGTCTGCGGTGTTTTCTGGGTCACTGCCTGGCAGTTGGTAACAGTGGCCTGCCTTCCCCATGCTTGTCTCTCACTGAGTAAGCTCAGAAACCTCCTCCTCCTCATCATCACAGTGAGTCTGTTGCCATGGTGTGTGAGGCTGGGTGTGCTGCTGCGAACAGCAGAAACCAGGTTTCCAGGGCAGAAAGCTCTGAGCTGGGCTGCATCCAAGGACTCTAAGGCCTTCCTCCCTTTGTGAGTACTACAGTGGAGTAGCAGCAGACCAGAGACAGGCCTTGTCCTTTACAAAGCTGAGCCTGGGGACGACTTGGAAACCGCCTTCCTTCTGTCCCAATCTACCATTTTCTTTGATGAGAGCTTCTCTTCCTCCGCTGGAATAAGGCCACCATGACCTCAGCTATTAATTGCCTATGTCGATCCCTCAGCTGCTTCTCTACCCACCCCTCGCTCTCTCCCAGCTGTGGTTTCTCGTAGTACTCACTGCTAAGGTGATCCTGGGTGTCTCTTTTTGTTCCTCTACCTGATGTCTAGATTCTCCAAAGTCAGAGGAAAGCATCAACCCCGTGGGGTTTGCTCCCACTGAGCTGGTCATCGTTCACTTGTCCCTGGCCAGCCCTGACCTCTTCTCCTTCATCTTCCCTTTGCTCTGACCTCACGAGGCCAACCTCAGGCTCTTGTGCCTCCAGGCTCTCATCGGGTATGACCCACGGAGGTCTCACAGAGATCACAGACAGATAGATGGAATGGGAGGGTTCCTTGGTAGCAGAATCCTCACTTCCACATTCCCTTTTCCGGAGTCTATCCTGTTCTTCTGTCTGTCCCCATGTTCGTTTCCAGTCTCTGATCTTTACCATGCTTGGCTGGTTCTCCAGCTTGCTCGCACCTCTGTGACTTGTCCCTTCATCACAGCCCTTCATCTGCACTCTCTGAAGTGACGAATGCCTCCTGCTGAGACTCTGATAAAACTCTAGTGCTGCCCAACAAGTGTGGCTGAGAGAATGAGCAGGTGACCAGCAGGCCTGCAGGCTGATGATCCTCACATGCCCAGACTTGGCTACAGAAAGATACTGTCAGGAGCAGAAGAAAACTCAAGGAAGGCTTGGGTGCCTCTGAATGGAATAGACCCAAAATTTCTCAAAGACCAAAAACAACCCTGTAAGTTTTAAAGGTTACAATTCAGAAAACCCCAGAGCCTCTGCCGGTAGCCAGAGACTTACAACTCATAACTCTGGCAGAAATAGCTTCAGATCCTTTTATTTTAGCTGTAGCCCTCTCTTCTAGCTCTATTGTTTTTCCAGGAAATCATCACAGTACATAAGCACATAGGATGCTAACATGTTAGTGTTTTAAACAAGAATTGCCAAAAGCAGAGGATTTGTGTTTAAAGGCAAAGCAAATGAAAAACAAACAAACAAACAAAACTTGCTTCTGACACTATATGCCAAGCAGCTTCAGGAAGCCTATTAAACCTGCTGAGTGTCTTTGTGACATTTGTAACATGGGGTGTTGGGAAGCGTTGCCCATCCTTCTTCCAGCTCTGTGCTTAGAATGCAATAAAGAATGCATTTGATAGGAATGCAAGCTGCACCCACAAGTTAGCCAATACTGTCTCTTCTGCATATTTAATCTTGGGATCGAAAATTCTCTTCATGTTCTCCTTTCCAAATGCTTTTGAAAGTGAGTCAAAATTCTCCAAAGACATCTTCTTGGTATTACATGTACCTTGTGTGTGTGTGGGGGGGGAAAAGCAGGGGGATATCTCAAGTCCCCTCCAGGGAACTTTAGGATATGGGTGGCCTGCCAGGATGAGCCTGATGGGCAAATAGCAACTGAATCTCATAAGAGGGTGGCAGTCCTGCTCCCTGCTTGGCTGATTTGCAAAGGATGTAGGTCTATCCCATGTTGATAGCACAGAATGCCAACGTTCCACAGCCTTGAAAGGAAACACAAATTCAAATTGTCTGTTGCCGGCTGTCAGGAAAAGCCTGGGTACAAGAAATAATATTCACGGAGGATTATCTGAAGGACACCTGGCCCATCTACTGCTATAGATATACTAGATTTTATCCCTGGATCAAGGCAGACAGTCAGAGCTATGCATCTAGACCAAGTGGTTTTGGCTTTTTGTAAAAGGAGATTTGCTGGCTGTGTTTAGGCATACTGTTTTAAGTTTGCACTGAAGCGATGCTTGGAGGAAAATCTACGTGAGTTTAGCAATTGCATTTAATATAAGAAAGGTGTTTTTTTTTCTTCAAATTGCCTGGTTGCCTGGCAGATCTCTATGTCATATTTTGAAGTCTTCAGGAGAAATTCCCTTAGCTTCATCTCCTCCAAGGCAACAGGTATAACTCTTACCTAGGGACAATGCACATTTTGTTACTGATGGCTTCCTCTTTGTCTTTGGTTGCTAGGAAGCTTGGGCTTTAAAGCATGAATTTCTCCATTCTGACTTTTCTTAAGTCTTCTATTCTTACTCCTTGCTGGTTCCACTTTAACCCAAGCATCTTATGATACTGTGTTATCATTACAACCATTCTCAATTTCTTTTTCTTCCTGTGGAAAAAAAGAGACCAGTGGTTGAAAAGAAGTGAAAGTCTATACGAAACACCCAAGAACAAGACGAATACACGCATCATGCATCTTCTGAGAGATAAACACCTAAGTTAGTTCTGATTACCCCTTGACATTTGGCTGCAGGTTACTTAATGTTGATGGTATGGAACCAAGACCAAAGCAACTTAGAGAAGAAAGAGTTTATTCTGGGCTTAGAGTTCCAGAGGGTGAGTCCATCCTCATCATTTTGGGGAGCATGGCAACGAGCAAGCAGGCATGATGCTTGCAGTAGGTGAGAACTGACATCTGATCTGCAAGCTGGAGGCATATGGTCAGGCTTGAGAGAAGAACTGGGAACGGCATTGGTTTTTGAAACCTCATAAGCCACCCCCAATGACACACATCCTCCAACAAGACCACACCTCCTTATCCTTTCCAATCAGTTCCAGGATCTGAGGAACAAACATTCAAATATATGAGTCTATGGGGATCATTCCGATTTAAATCACCACAGAGATTCCAAGTGTGGTATTCATCCATCTGATGAGTTCTTTAGTGCATGCCTGGTGGTAAGAAGACAGCTATCATTGCTACCATTGCTCAAAGAAGATTGTCAACTTTTAGAACTCAGACAAACCATCCAACGGCTACTTAGAAGGATGAGATATAACTTCATGGTTCTAGGAACAGGCAGGCAGGGACCCCTGCCATGAAAGGGCTTATCAAGTCTGGAGTTCAGGGAGGTCTCTCTAAAGAAGATGTGCTCAAATTGTTGTCTGAAGAAGAACAAGGAGTTTGACAGAAAAGGAGACAAAACTGTCCCCAGGAGGAAAAACAATATGCGCATGTCAAGAGACACAAAAATGACACAGAAGATTAGAAACTAAGGTGATATTGTATTGCGTGCTCTGTACCAACAGTGGAATACAACTCAGGCATAGCAAGGAGAAACCGCACACACAATTTAAGTAGATCCCGAAGGCTATAGATCCCAAAGGCTACACAACGTGGAATTCCATTTGTTCCATCTCTTTATAAGAAAACTCTAGTGTTGGGGAAGGGATTCACACCACAGACCAGGGGATGGGGACACTGTGAGTCCAAAGAGGGGCAGCACAACAGAGATTGGAAAGTGATTGAATTATTTTGTATCCTGATTATGATAATGTTGTATCTATATCTAGGTTCAGGCTCAGGAACCATATATTTAAAATAGAAATCAACTACATTGTTCAGCAGTCAAAAAGAAAATAAGAATTCAAATCTCCAAAGGAAAGTTGACCACTGAAAACCTTGATGAAGGAAATGGGGCAAGGAAAAAGAAACACATCCATATTGACACTGTGTTTATAAATTACCCCAGTGACACAGGAAGAGGCATGGTTTAAGCAGGGTAGTGAGGCTGCTACGTATGCATGTGTGAATGATCCCTCCCTTGGGCTGTAGTGTGTAGGATGTATTAAGGAAGGCCTTAGAGGGGCATGTGAGAGCCAGGGCTCAGGAAGGGTGGAAAGGTTGCTTCAAGCAGGATTCCAGTGAGGAGTCACTTTAGATAGCCTTTGCTTCCCACAAGTCCAAAAGCCACAGGAGGGAAGAAGGGAAAAGATCCTAGAGGGCCTGAGGGACAATGGAGGGACACTTGGACCACAGGTCATACTGAAAGAGTGCCATGGCACACACCTGTATGTTGAGTACAGAATATAGTCCTCCTCCTCACCCATCTACCCAGGATAGATGATTTAGTTTGTTTAGATAGGTGGTCCATTTCTTATCTGCAACCCCACCTCTGACTCCATATACCTCTTTGATCTCCTTACCCCTATTCTCAATTTACAGTTTGGGAGAGGGCCAAGGGCAGAGAAGAGCAGAGAACATTGTGCTGCTGTCCCCCCAGCCCTGTGGATAGATACCCTCCTAGCACTTCGTCCGCACTGGTTATAGGCTGGTAGGAGCTTATCAAACTGTAATTACCCAGCCTGGGTCTTTGCTAATTGGTTCTCTGGAGTGAAGTTACCTCCAATCTGTGTGTTATGGGTGCTCAGCAGGAAGTGATTTAAGCCGAGGAGGCTGTCTGTGATGATATGTCAGGGAATTCGTGTTATCTGTAAGACCCTGAAGTTGGGACCTGGCTGAGACAGAGAAAGGACAGTGTTACTGGGCTCCAGTTCAAATCTAAAATGATCAGCTGACTTCACATCATCAAGCTCCCAGGGCCAGGGCCAGGGCCAGGGCACACACTGGGAGGCCATTATATTTCCTCTTAGAAAAGAGAGGAGGGGGTGGGGATAGGTAAAGGGAAGGAAAGAAACAGAAAGGAATGGAGGGAAGAAGAGAGAAAGGGAGGAACGGAGATGGGACAGGACACAGAAAGTCCCTGTTTGACTCCATTGACCTCCTCTGGCTGACAATCATCTCTAACCTCTGTGTCACTGTGCATTGATTATCCATTTCTAAAGGCCCCTACAATCGTTGAGCTCCATTGTCAAACTTGACTAGATTTAGAATCACCATGGCAACGTGCCTCTTGGTACATCTAGGAGAATGTATCCAGAAAGACTTAACTGAGGTAGGAAGACCCACCCTCAATGTTGGTGGCACCATTCATTCCAAGGACTGTGGTCCTGGACTGAATTAAAAAAAAAAAGTTGATGGGGATGGAGGTGGGGGGAGACCAGGTATAGGCTTCATCTCTCTTCTTCCTGGAAAAAAAAAAGAAAGAGTCAATGAAAGCAGCTACTTCACCGTCTCTGCCATGCCTTCCCCAACATGATGACTTGTACCTTCAAATTGTGAGCCACAATAAACTCTCCCCTGCTTAAATGGCCCTTATCAGTTATTTCATCATAGTAATAAGAGCATAACTAACAGGGTTGCCAAAGGCTCAGGTGGGGGTCAGCGACGCAGAATAACATCTCATTGCTGGTGCATATGAGACCCTGCCTTTCCACTATCATTGTGTGGACAATGGGGCTCTTTCCATCCTTTGGCTGCTGTAAGTAACAGATGTGGAAAGTTTCTAGCTAAGTTCTCAGAGAAATTGTTTCTTTTGGAGAATAGAGATTTGATCGTGAATTTCTTTGTGGGTATATGTGGTATGTACATGTGTGTGTGTGTTTTAAGTACACTTTTTTCTGATGAGGAAATTGATGCATAATTTCTTCTGTGTATAGATACATACATGTGGAGAAATTATGTGCAAATGTGTGTGAAGAATGGAGGGCAGCCTTAGTTATCATTCCTCACATACCATTCTTGAGGTTGTTTTATTTTTTTTAAATATAATCTTCATTTACATTTCAAGTGGTAAAACCTTTCCTGGTTTCCCCCCTCCCCAAAACCCTCCAACCCCTCCTCCCACTCCCTGCGCCCAAGTATATGCCCCTCGACCCGACCTACTCCCACCTCCCCCCCCCAATTTCTCCTTGTTGGGGCATCTATTGAGCCTTCACCTGACCAAGGACAACTCCTCCCACTGATGCCTGACAAGGCATTCCTCTGTGAGGCAGTATTTCTTCCCGGGCCTGCCGCTCATCAAGCAGGCATGACTGGCTGTCTATGAGCCCTGCAATCTGTCTGTATCTGCCTCTGCAGAGATGGGGTTAGAATTGTGCACACTTGGCTTTCTTGGTGTGGAGTCTAGAGCTCAAACTCTGGCCCTTGCACTTGCACTTGCAAGGCAAGTCCTTTGCTAACTGAGTTGTCTTTCTAACTCCTAATCATGTTCTTCATTTTGCTCCACTAGGAATGGTACCAAAGTCAACCAAGGGTACTTGGGTACACTATGTGCTTTATACTCAACACATGCCTGAAGGAGTTCCTTCTTCCACTGATGCATTATCTTATGGGAGACACTCTTTCTTTGGATAACGTTTGTTGCTTTTTTGTTTTGTTTGGGTTTGGTTTGGTTTAGTTTATTTGAGACTTAGGTCTAGCCTTGAATTTGCCATGTATCTGAGGATGATCTTAATCTCTAGACCTTCCCAACTGCTAGCATTACTGGTGTGGGTTACCATACCTAGCATTAATAAGGCCTTTGTGCCTTCCCAAATGCATGCCTGGAAGGATTCAGCATTTGGGGTATATCAATGAGGCCATGTTTTCCCAAGACTTCTGACCTTCAGTCTTGAGGGACCATCAGCCGGAGGGTGGTCCTGCCATAGAACCCCAGGCTCCACTGCAGATTTTATAGCTTCCCCCAGTTTCCAGGTGATGAAAAAGTCTGGTCCAAGGGTCACAGTCTGGGAACTAACTACTCTGTGGCTACTTCTCTTGCAGCATCTCTAACAATATTCATTGATTTTTCATCAGCACAGACAGTATCTGTTGACCAGTCTAAACATGTCCTCAATGAATTACATGACCAAGAAGGACACCTGAGTCCTCAATCAATCTTGCTAGTGCCTTACCCTGATCTTCAGTCCTAGGAATTATTCTGTCAGTAACACCATCAGTGGCTCTTTCCTTACTGAAGTTCTCATCTTGGATAACTTCACACCACCCTCATTCCCAATAAAGTCCTTCATTGCTCCCAAGTCTGGAATTGACATCCTCCTCTTTTTAGCCTTAAACATGTTTCACAAAGGAACATCACTTCTTTAACAAACTCTCTCTCCAGTTCAGAATGAGTCAAATCTTTACAGAGATGGATTCTAAGCATCCATTCATCCACAGTACTGACCACTCTTTAGCCCCAGAGACCTGTTGCCCTGATATACTGTAGTGCATAGTTCCTAGAGACTTGTACCCACAGGGTCTTGAGTTCTAATTCCTGGGTAATAAAAATAACTTAGTACAATTTTATATGTGGTGGAGGCTTCATAGATGCAAGCATCACTGTGATAATGTGATGGTAAGGTCACCAAGACGAAGTTTGATGGCTTTTATACTGTGACAGGCATAAGAATGGAGTTAGCCACATTTCATCTTTCTCAGCACAGAGAGGCATACGCTGAACAGCACATCATGGGTGGGCTACATAGAAGGTCAGGACTAACACAGAAGGACTGAAATTGTTTGGAAAGAGGGAAGAGCAAGGAATCAGAGAAAAGTGATGGGGAGAGAAGAGAATGAGGAAGGAATGCAAGAGAGGGTTGGATTCTAGGAGTGATTAAAGAGAGAGAGAGAGAGAGAGAGAGAGAGAGAGAGAGAGAGAGAGAGAGAGAGAGAGAGAGGAAGAATCTTTGCCATTGATCTCCCTGGTTTTCTAGACTCCTGGGTGTCCCTCTAATTCCTGTCACTGGCAGCCTTTCCAAGGCTACCCAACCTATCACACAGCTTGAGTAATCCCTGGTTGTCCTGACTCTTCTTGCCCCCTATTCCTTTTATCACCATTGCCTTTATTCTTACCCAAACCCCAGAATCCCAAGTTTTCCTAGCTAGCACTTCACTCAAGCTGCCTTATGCTCTCTACATACAGGGTTGGTTCCCAGTATCCCTCTCTCATCATGCTACATCCTTGTCCTTGGTGCTTCTGCAGTGGTTTTAAAACAAAGTTTAACTCAATAGAGGTTGGAGGACATGCGTGTTTTGATGCTCAGATGTTCCCATAGTTGCATCTCCCATCATGGGAACCTTACATAGACTGGCCAGATCTCTACTGAGACTATGGAACTTGGTTCTTGCATCTTCCCCAGCTTCTCTCTTCACCTCTAAAACTCACCTCCTTCTTCCCTTATTGTTCCCTCCTCTGTCTCTTCTCCCATGGTTATCCATTTCCATCTTCCTTTCATGAGAACTAGCTTTCTTCCTAGGTGTGATCACATTTAGCAACAACACTAGGTTGGCAGGTTGACATCAGCTACAATGGGAATATTTACAGCAAAAAGATTGGCAAGAGGTACAAATCAGGTCCTCCCCATCCCAAATCCCCTAGGAGAGCTGGTTAAATGTTTATCATCTACCTATGGGCTCTCACTGCACTGAGGAGGCAAACCAAGGCATTCAAAATCACATAGCTAGTGGGCAGTAGCATGAGTCAAGCCCTGATTCCTTTACACTATTACTCTTTTCACTGGGAAGCTGCCACACTAATTAGGACTTAAAGGGTTCTTCCTAATAGACAAGAAGGTGGACAAGCAAAGACATAGCTTATACAAGACAAACAGATGCAGGATCTTTGAGTGAATAGCCAGTCTCTGTTAAAAGAGGAACGTCTGCACTTACTTCACTGGTGGCTCTTCTCTATGCTCTCCATTCTCCCAATGCCTGAGCAGACAGAGAAGCCTGAGAGGGTGGTTGCAACTCCTTTAGCTTCACACTAGAGGGAGGACAAAGGCATCTCTCTGTCAGTTTCCTGGGTTGCTTTGGACTCCACTTTGCTCTATAATTAGTGTCTATTTGTCTCTTTAACTTAAACTGGGTTTTAGCAATTTAGAGCCAGGGAGCCCATGTTATTTCAGATATGTAATTGAAATCCCTTTCTACTCCTCTGGGAACCTGGGATGTTGCTTTACTCAGCCAAATGATAAAGATGCAGGGCCCTGATCACAGGCAGATAAGTAGGCTAGTTGATTAGGATGAATCCCACAGGCAATCCCTAATCTACTAGTCTGTTTGTTAACTATCTGTCTTTTTAGGTTATTTGGTTTGCATAATATGATAATATAATAATGTGCCAGCTCTTTAAAGGTGGAAATGAACCTAAATTAAAGGCAAAACAAGCCTGGTTGGTGTCTGATCAATTAACCACAGATTTTTATTGAGCATTTATTGTTTTTTCGGCACTGGGTTAAAGATAGAATAGACATCAGATGTCCAGGCTGTGGGCTTAAAAAGCTCTCAGAGGCAGTAGGCATGCACACAGAACATTGATAGAGACTCTAAAGATTCCAAGTATGTTGTTACTAAATGGGTGAGCCATGTCAAAGTGTTAGGTAGCATTAGCAGGCTTGAAGATCACTGAAGATGGATTCTCCCTCATCATCGACTTCAAGGTCCGAGTTTATGCTTATCCCCAGCTACATTCTAATTTGAAGGAAGGAGAAAGTTTCACTATTGTTTCTCCTTGAGATATGGAGTCCTGTGGGATGGGAGGAAGAGGGAGGCAGCAGGGTTTTGTTGAGGTTCATTAAAAGAAAGCTATTTCCTGCATGGGTGTTCTACAGATCTTCTTTTCCTTAAGTCTTTGAAATCTAGTCTGTTGCACAACTCTTGGTCAAAAGGATGGGACTGAGTTGTACTTCTGGATTTGGATAGAGATGTGACATTCTAAACTACCCAAAAGATTAGAAGATTACAAAGATAGACTATTGTCCCCTCCCGTAGGAGTTAATCCAAATGAGCTTGTCAATCACCTGCACAGAAAGATGGCTCATAACATAAGGTTCCAGAAACTTCAAAAAACATGACATAGCTGACAGATTTAGAATATGAGATATATATCCAAACACCTCAAAGGCCCCTCCCTCACCATAGTTGCTTATACAAGCGTTACTGCTCCTCCTGCCTGATTCCTGAATTCTAACTCTGAAAAGTCAATTTATTCTTTTCCCTCTTTCTATATCCTTTTCTAGACACTGCCAAAGCCCTAAAGCCTGGATAGCCCTGTGTGCTGAACAGTTTCATATCAACTTGACACAAGCTAAAGCCATGTGAGAGGAGGAAGCCTCAATTACGACAGTGCCTCCGTAAGATCAGGCTACAGTCAAGCCTGTAGGGCATTTTCTTAATTAGTGATTGATGCGGGAGGGCCCCAGCCCATGGTGGATGATATCATCTCCGGACTGGTAGTTCTGGGTTCTATAAGAAAGCAGGCTGAGCAAGCCATGAGGAATAAGCCAGTAAGCAGCACTCTCCCATGGCCTCTGCATCTGCTCCTGTCTCCAGGTTCCGGCCCTGTTCCAGTTCCTGTCCTGAGATTGACTTCCCTCAATGGTGAACAGTAAGTGATATGGATCCAGAAGCTGAAATAAATGCTTTCCTCTCTGACCTACTCTTTGGTCATAGTTTCATTGTAGCAATGGAAATCCTAAGACACCCTCCCATCCCAGGTATTTAAGCCCCTGTCTCCGAAGGCCTTCTCTGGTGTAGCTATTTGCCAACTTCTGTGGCCAAGTCTGCATGCTTTCTTGAGTTCTAATTTAAAACTCTTCCATCTCTTCCTCTTATCCATTCCCGTTCCCCAACATTCACCATGACCCTCAGGTTCTCAGTTCACTAGAGTTTCCCTAAACCTCTAAAAACTTGTCCTCTAGTTTCCATCTGAGTCTGTTTTTAAATTCTTTTGCTTGTGAGACTAAGAACCTTCAGAAAGACCCCTGTGTTAAGCCCAGTGGTAATTGGGGCTACTGTGGATTTTGAGTCTTAGCTTAGAACAGCACAATTCTGCAGAGCCTTAGCAGCTCCTGAAGAAAGCTCTGCCTTGTAAAGAACACAGAACCATCTGGTCCAAAATCAACCATTGGAGTTAAATGCCACATCTTGTTCCCAGCATGCACCACTCAGAAATCCCTGCCTATCCCATCCCAGATCCAGGTAGAACCCTCCCTGCCCTCTGAAGTGAGGCCTTTGGAAATGTCTGGAAATAGATTGGATACTCATTCATTCTTCCTGCACTTTAATGAGTATTTCTGGAACAGTCAATCCTCCCTGACCTACTATGGCATGCTTGGGCTAGGTGCCTCACACAAGGCATTCCGGCCTCACTTCTCCCACAAGCATGTGGGCTCAGAGACGTGGAGGCAGTGTCTAACCGGTACTCTGGCTCTACACTGCATCCTCGGCCCATGAACTTTGTTCAGGTAGTTAAAAGAAGTCTTCATTCAGTCAGTCACATATCTTAACACACAGGCCCTGTCCCCAAAAAGAGGCCAAGAATCCCATTCTGGATTTTAACAAGCTTGGCAGCAAGTGGGTACCATTACTTGTTTCCATGCAACTTCTTGTGGATCTTGTGAGTAGGGGCCATCTGAGTCAACTCTGGGTCTCTAGCAGGCCACATAGTATCTGGTCCAGTCTTATACTCTGTATGTTTTTGTGAAGGTACCGAGTAACATGGGATGGTTTTCCTCACTTTACTGCCATTCCACAGGTAGCATACCTGGTTAGCGCATCTGCTTTCGACTGCCTGAAACACCACTTGTGTGCAGCCTCAGAGGGTTAATTGGAAATGTGTACAGCATGCTGGCACCTGCAATCCATTCCCAATTACTCACCAGGGCCTCCCTAGCTGCTAAGTCCCCTGCCACCCACTCCTGCCCCTAGGAAAGCTGACTGGGTATCACTTAACCATAATCAAGTAGAGAAATGGGGATCACAGACTCTATAGGACACCCCCCAAACAGCCCAGCACTGATCTCCAAACCATGCTCACTATGATGCCGGAAGCCCTTTGCTCCCCAGTTTGTGTGGGGTGGATGCTGTTTGAGTCTCACTGGGGCACACACTCTTTGCTTTACGGCATGCCCACTAAGGTGTGTTGCTGGGAGCTCTAAAGTCAGATAATCAAAATCAAGGGCCCTGCGGTAGGCAGACTAGATCAAGCTAAACCAAAGCAGTCAGTAATCTGGAATTTTCATTAGGTTCAGTATGCAAATAAATCCTCTTGACAGGTTATGCACGCCGTTTCATCCAGACGTTTCCTTTCATTCTCTTGGGGACTACTTTTTTTCTTAAAATTTCTTACTGGTAAGTGAGGACTCTACTTTGGAAGTCATGATTTGGTACAATGCCTGTTGCTCATTTTCAAGACTGAATCAGGAAAGGACAGAAGGCCTGTCAGCCCTCACAGACAGCTAGTGCTGGAGGCATGGTCCAGGCTCAAGGATGCTGGTATGGTTGGCAATCCCTGGATCTCACAGGAGATCATCACATGCATTTAAACATTTATAGAAGTCAAGGACTTTAAACTTCAATCTTCCAAAAAGCATCTTTCCTTTCCAGGGTCCAACAGTTTGTTGGCTGCATCCAGGGGTGAAATACTGGATATCCATGGAGTGTTCAGTCTTTGGCACTCTGCAGCCTGCCTGGCCATTTCACTCTCTACCCTTCTCAGAGCCTCAAAAAATGTTCAAGACAGACAGCAGGGAGGTTGGGGCTTCAAGGAATTGGAGGCTTTGAAATGTTAGCCAATTTATCTGCATCATTTAGATAGCAAAGCAACAGACTTGAGCCCTGAATTCAAGACTTTAGATTTCTGCTCCACACACCCTTTAGTTACAGCTCCCTAGTGTAAGATCCAAAGTCTGAAGTCTTTCTACTGCACCTAGCCAGACTGCTTAATAGGCTGAGGATCTTTGCAACCAGGCACAGGGCAGAGCTCACTAACCTCGAGTCCCCCAGGGACAGGATGCAGGATGAGTGATCCATTCCCTCCGGTAGGACTACGTGTCTAATTCCTTCTCAGGGCCTTCTTAAGCCCTTGGCCTCAATTATGTTCCACGACCAGCAAGTGACACAAATTAATTATCTGCTGGGGAAAAGAAGGGCTTTCTTTTATCTGT